>OY755251.1:4997422-5197422 GCA_963576725.1 Azorinus chamasolen | reverse complement strand
TGATAAATAGAGCATTTGCTCCTATAGGAGCAAATGTTCTATTTATCACAATGGTTTCAAAATACAAAATTCTAAAAGTTTCCTTTGCTCTAGTATTTGCTCCTTTTCGATAGATTTATTCAAAAGGGGCTAAAATAGCCTATGAGGTAATGGGTTAACACATGCTACATGTATATGCCACTCCATTTCTTTCATTAATGATGCATATGAGATTATTCATTATTCATTTGACATGTCTTTTACATGCACAGTATAGCGTCTCTAAAGCGACAATTAAAAAGTAAAACAATGCTACTTGTAATAGGCAGACGCCCACGTAATTGTAATTGCAAACCGTTATTGACTTCAGTAGAACCTGTCTTAAGCGGCCATCAAAAACAGGTCTTATTATCGGTCTATTAGGCAGGTGGTAGCTTAATGTAGGTCAAAAATAATACCGAAAGCTCCTATACGAGTTTTCTGCATTTCCTTTGCCCTGCATTAATCCTTCGCTTGCTGAATTTTAAAATAAATTTCTCCTTCTTTACCCATGTCCTGTGACAAGAGTAATGCAGGAAATGTCCTTATCGCGTTCTGTGTTACTTTCTTCCAATTGTACGTTATCATAATGCCTTCAGATGTCCAGATAAGATGCACAAATTTAATCCATTTACTCACTGTAGATTCTTCCACGCTTATATATTGGATTAGTCTATCTTTTATCTAAGCGATGTCTGGTCTAAAGTTTCATTTTTAATTTGTTTTATATTGAATGTCCTATCAGCAAACAGTGTAGACTCTGATCAGACACCGCATTATGCGGCGTCTGATCAGAGTCTACACTGTTTGTCTACGTCCAATATATGGGATCGTGGGAGCAAATGTGTTAAACATTTTCAAGAACAGATCCTTTATTTCTGCATTAAACCCTATACTCTTCGAGATGATTCCAAAGAGTGGTCACAGTATATGGTTTGGTGGAGAAGTGATGAGTTTAGTATTTGGGTACGCAATTTTATATGTAGATCTACATGTATGCAGCCTTATAAATTTTCAGACTACTTTTAACACTACTGCGCAACTCATTTTAGGACTCATCGGCATTAATTTTGTCGGTATGATCTATAATTTTGACTGTGATATTGTTGTATGTGATATTGTTGTGATATTGTTGTATGTGATATTGTTGTATGTGATATTGTTGGATATTGTTGTATGTGATATTGTCGGTATGACCTATAATGTTGTATGACTGTGATATTCTTTCATTGCAGATGAAGCTCAACTACACATTCTTGATTGCTGTCATGACATCCTTGAGGGAAGTTTTATCAGGTAAATCTGGCGTTAACCTTTGACCTGTTATATGCACCTATAAACGTCACTGCACCTAGTGTAGACCCAGACCGGACGCTTCTTGTAAGAATCGTCTGGCGAGGATCTACTTTGATTGCTTATGAAATCATATTAATCGAAGTCTATAGTTTCTTAAAATATAATCTTGTTGATAATACCATAATTATTATAAACATTCAGCAAATGTATGATGTGCTTCATAAAATATTCAGGAGGTTAGGGGTTGTCCCTTTATCGGTGCATTTGTTAACCCCTTCCCTCATATAAAAGTGTGTTCACGCATTTGCAAACAGAGTAGACCCAGATCTGACGGCTCCTATAGGTTCCGTCTGATCAGGGACTGCTCTGTTTGCTATTGGACTTGAAAGATGTGTTTCTTTACTTTCTAGAATGGTTAAAATATTCTACCTTCCATATTTTATTATTTCTATTTTGTCCATGAATATTCAGTAAGTATTGAAATTTGTAATTAACATACAACAGGGAAAGGGTTAAAGCATAATTAAACAGTAATGTTTAAAATGAACCAATCTTATTTCCAATTTCCACTTAAAGCGTTCATTCACATAAACGCCTTTTCAAGCATATGCAAACAGAGTAGACCCAAATCAGACGGCTCGTACAGATTTTGTGAAGGCAAAACTTTCCATTGAAAATAAATACATTAAAACGTTCAGCTTATATAAATATTCATAATGTCATTATGTCTTACATGAGTATTGAAAAGGAAAGGGTATCTCTTCTGTTCGTGTCGCATCTTTGATCACGTATGCAAACAGTTTAGATCTAGATGAGAGTAACTCCGTGTCACACCAGGATGTGTTTTTCTGAATCGAACAAAGAACCATTATGCATATTCCATTTAATTCTTTATCTGTTCAATATTCATGTAAGAAGTAATGACATCATGAATATTTATTAGCTGAATGTTCATAATATGAAATTTCAAGAGAAGTTTTACTTGCTTTCACCAAATACCACAGGAGCCGTCTGATAGGGCCTAAGCTGTTGTCAAATGTTTGAAAAGGCTTCATACGAAGGACAGAGTTAATAGCATCAATAAACATTTGTGCCTGTAAGCAGGTATGCTTCTTTTTGAAACAAGAAAGTGACACAGAAAGCTTTTATATTAATATGTTCATAATTTACGCCCTGTATTAACTATTTACTCCATAAATACGTTTTTAAGGTACTTTCGAAAAGAGCAGACACAGATCAGACGGACTCTGTGGGGGCCATCCGTTCAGGGTCCACTCTGTTTGTTTATGGAATTAAACAAATTGATTCCAAAGCTTCTGCCATGGCTAAAATGCCACGTGTTCTTGTTCCATCACAGTCAATCATCTAGTCAATATGCACGATGTCATTATTTCTTACATGAATATTCATTGAGAAAAGGGTTAAGCTACCGTCGATCCTAAAAACCGAGATTTGCACATATTTTGGTCGTAGTAGAGAGGTTGTGTTGTTGTCAAGACAACGGGATCATTTGTCTATAGAATCTCATAATTCATGATAACGATGGATGTTCCGACCATTTATGGCATATACAAACAGTTTGGTTTCAGACCAGGCCCCACAATAAGTTGGGCCTGATCTGAGATAGAAAATGTTTGTCATTCAGGCTAAACGTAAAACAAAACTAAAAAGACGGCAAATAAGCAGACGACAAAGGTCCAGATTTAATGCTTAAATTAAAGCATTTTCAAGAATAAGCTCTTTATTTCTCCACCAAACCCTGGGTTATGACCACTCTTTAGAATCATCTCTTCGATATGATTCTAAAGAGTGGTCACAACATAGGGTTTGGTGGAAAATGACAATTTTAGTACTACTGTACGGACGCTTATCTGTTACCCTGTTAGCATGCAAATATTTAGACTCTTTTGACGCCAAATTTAAAAGTGTCGTCTGCAATGATAATTTCATATTAAATATAATTCTGAACTAAATAATAAAGGTATATTAGTAAAACATCTGTTTTTTGAAGCTAAAATAATACAGAAAACAGTGAAATCCCAGGACAGATGCCGCCTTGAAAAGGCGGCATCTGACCTGGGACTGCACTGTTTTCAATGGTGCCAACAGGCGACATTGGCGCCGAAAGAGTTAATTAAATTAAAAGCTGTATGAAATTCCTGACGACCTTCAACAAACAGAATACAGTAGAACGCATCTATGTCGACCACTTAATAACCAGTACGGTACTTTTTATTAAGGCATTTTATGACGTAATGTCTTACGTTTGCGGGTAGGTCGGTGGTTCTAGACGGCTGTTGTTCTGTGTATAAAACAACTGCAGGTTGTTCAGTGCGCGGGCACAAACTCCGGGATCTTCCTCCAACTGTAATTTGTTGGACGTCGCGATATGACGGAATGTAAACACGACACACAAACAAAAATGTCATTGTTTTGTATGTTATAGCGTCATACATCTTACGATTTCGATGAGTTTGATTGTTAGCAAGCATGTATGTGTTTGAATGTGTGCGTGTGTGCGTGTGTGGGCGTATGTGTGCGTTTACATGTACGTGCGTGTGTCGCCGTGAACACTTCATTTGTGCTTGAGATACTGCCCTGGACTCGTGGTTGGCATCTTTCGTCTGACTTCTATTCTATTTTTCACAATATGTGGTCACAATTTGCATAACGAAAGTACTGCAAACCTTCCTAGTGGAGCTGTCTACATACGTTTCGTCATGTATTACTACATTCCCTCCTACTAATGCATTGTTACGTCTTTGTAAAAGTCAGATTTTGAAACCATTGTGATAAGTAGAGCATTCGCTATTGTGTAAATACTCGTATACCTGTAGGACCTGTCAAAACGGCATTTTTAGTTGAAATAAGTTTTTTTGATAAAAAATAATGCGATCCTCGTTGTACAAACTGATATTAAACTCGTATTAACGCTTCGCTTGCTGAATTTTAAAATACATTTCTCCTTCTTTACCCATGTCCTGTTGTATAATTACATATATCTTCACTGTGCACAATTATTTCGCTGTGCAATCACTGATGTGGAGTGCACTGGTTGCACAATCAATTTGTAAATAGCGCAGACCCTGATGAGACAGCTCCTGCAGGAGCTGTCTCATCTGGGTCTTCACTATTTACAGGTAGGTATATTGACGCGAATAGCAAGCGAAGGGTTAAGCTCGCAAAGCCTCACATTTTCCAAGACTCGTTTAATATCAGTTTGTACAAAGTAACTACTCGCAACATATCCTATATATATAGATATGTACAACTTATTTTAATTACGCTGACAACATGAAAAAAGGTTAAACAAAAATGAGAATCTTAGCCGATTTAATTATTTAGTGGCGAAAAGGGTACGCGGACGAAGTGTAAATGGGACGAGGTGGTATTCTAACTCTTCTCGACATTTTATCGGATTGGAAATTAAAAAAAAAGCATACATTGAGCGGGTATTTTTTCCAGCATAAGAAGTGGCTAGGTACTCATGGAATCGATAGTCTTCTATATACGAGCACATAAACGCAATCTTTATGGACCAGTAATAAAATATCGATCCTCTATAATCCTTCATCCCCATAATGCATTATAATGGTACTATCCATGGTAACAGTAAACTCTCGATAGTTCCAAGTTTTATTAATGAAGAAATGAGAATGTTAAGGCAGGTGACTGCTAAATGCAGGGTTAAAGCCATGCAGAAAGATCCGAAAGGAGTTTTCTACATGGATAGTTCACCCTGTATTAACCCATTTGCTCCCACGATCCCATTTATGAAACGTAGGCAAACAGTGTAGACTCTGATCAGACGCCGCATAATGCGGCGTCTGATCAGAGTCTATACTGTTTGCTGATAGGAAATTCAATATAAAACAAAACAAAAATGAAAAATTAGACCAGACGTCCCTTAGATAAAAGATAGACTAATCCAATATATAAACATGGAATAGTCCACTGGGAGCAAATATGTTAAGCTGTCATATGTCTTAAAGACCGATACTGATGCTTCTTTTGGTGTTCGAACTATAGGGGGTTTAGTGTTCGAACTATCGGGGTTTAGTGTTCTAGCTATTGTGGTTTTAGTGTTCTAGCTATTGGGGGTTTAGTGTTCGAACTATCGGGGGTTTAGTGTTCTAGCTATTGTGGGTTTAGTGTTCGAGCTATTGTGGTTTAGTGTTCGAACGATTAGGCGTTTAGTGTTCTAGCTATTGGAGTTTAGTGTTCGAGCTATTGGGGTTTTAGTGTTCGAGCTATTGGGGGTTTAGTGTTCTAGCTATTGGAGTTTAGTGTTCGTGCTATTGGGGTTTTAGTGTTCGAGCTATTTGGGGTTTAGTGTTCGAACTATTGGGGTTTAGTGTTCGAGCTAATGGGTTTTTTGTGTTCGAGCTATCGGGGTTTTAGTGTCCGAACTATTGGGGTTTTACTGTGTATGTATCACCCGTGTTGAAAAGAGACACGACGTCGTTTGTCCGTTTCTTTCATTACCTAGGGAATATTCATGCCTTTTGTAAAACAATCATCAGTATTATTTTGCTGAAATTTATAATAGCAAGGGAATATTCACCCGCATCATGTTACATGTAAGCTGGTCTAATATGGGTTTATTCTGTTTGCAAAGGCATGCAACCCTTAGAAGAAACAATGCAAACAGTGTGGACTAACTCAGGTCCCAAGTTCCAGTTGCATGTGTATATCTTATTCTACAGTTTTGCCCGTGACCAAAATGTCAGTGTTCATAATATATTATTGTTAAAAATCACGTAATTAATTTCCATGATGGCATCGGTCTTTACACGAATATTCATGAAGTAAAGGTTAACAAACACAAAAAAACTCAAAATACAAAAGTCAATGACGCAAAAAATGTGATAATAAAATTAAATGCATGCATGAGCGGGAACCCCATGCAGTATTGCTCGTCTCTTCCTTGATTGCATGTATATGACGCAGGTAGAAGCAGTGTCAATTTATGGATGCTTAAAATGAGTATGTGCATCAAATATTAATTGTTGTTGACGACAATGAAGCAGTACAAATGACATTTATGGTCATGAACTAAAACATATCAAACGCGTGAGGTATGGTGGGGTAGGCCTACTATATATAAATATATATCTAAAGAAGTTGCTGAATAAGTCAAGTAACATTTGCAAACAGTCAAAAACAGGAAAGACTCGCCAATGCGAACCTTTAGTAAAGAGGAATTGAAACATTTTTACACACTTACCCTGTTGAATATCCATGTTGGAAATAATGTCACTATGAATATTGTATTGGTTTGATGTTTCTAATGTCACTATGAATATTGTATTGGTTTGATGTTTCTAATGGCATATCTGCACAATGTGTTTTGATATTGATATGCACTGTGTAGGCAAGTTTATTATAATAATATAAGCAAACAGAGCAGATCCTTATCAGACGGCGCATACAGGATCTGGGTATACTCTTTTTGCAAAGGTGTAACAAGCGATTGTATGAAGGAAGTATTGTCGTATGTAACCAAGGTGACAGAGGCGTCTCCTCTGGATGCAAACCGTTTGGAGACGTGATCACGGAGTCGCCTATGGCGGCGAAAGAGTTAACCATTTCCTCCATGAATATCCATACAGTAAAACCTCTCTATAACGGCCACTAAATTACATCAATTATTTTGTGTAAAAGGCAGGTGGCTGCTTAAAGCAAAATGAAAGTAAAACAGAACGCTCCTATAGGAGCGTTCTGTTTTACTTTCACCTTGCTTTAAGCAGCCACCTGTCATAAGTACCAACTAATTAACACAATTTAGTGGCCGTTATAGAGAGGTTTTACTGTATATAGATAGATATAATCTTACAGTTCTGTCACGAGGAAATAAAAACTTCAATTAAAGAAACTCGGCTAATGAATATTCATGAAGCCATTAAATTGCTGTCTGAATATCCATGATGGCAATATGAAACAAGCGTTACTACTAATTTAACAGTTCGGATTGTAAGAGGTCCATAGTACATGTATATGTATCCATCACCATACTCTCAGCTTAACCCTTCCAAACAGGAACAAGCATGTACTGCCATTTGCAAATAGTGTTGACCCAGATCAGAGGACTTCTAGAGGAGCAATCTGATCAGGGTCTGCACTATTTGTCATTCAAATTCATCTAGCTAGTGTCAGCTTTTCATACTAAGTAGAGTCTATAGTTAAACACCAATGGACTATTCCACTCTGGTAATTCAAGGTTCAAAGGGGTTACTTCATTCTCTCCTAGACTATTGTTAGACCAAACCTCTTTCAATTAATCTTCTGAAAGGGAGAATTTACAATAGAAAAGAAGAAATTAAGAATTTTGTAATTTTAAATCATGGTGATAAATAGAGCAAAATTTGCTCTAATTATCACAATGGTTTCCAAAAATGAGTTTTACAGTGGCGCAAAATGCGTCAGTAGGAGAGAATGGTTAAATTGATTTCAAACTCCCCAGTGACATTCTAATCACTTCAAAGGTGTGAAAAGCGGATTTAAAAGACAGACTAATGCATGTAAATGCGTGTTTAATTCTATAATTATGGAAGATAAAAGGGGGAAATTCTACTGAACACAACTACAAAATGACGTTGATGAAAGCTTGAAGCACCGATGCGTAACGATCGAATTCTTTATGAACTTTTCTAACATATTGGATCTAGATGAGTTGCCTAGTAACGCGTCATCAATATCATAACACTGATGCACACATTTGTATGTGAGTGATGACGTACATGTACACACCTCGTCACGGCCGTGTTCGCGGACGACAAGTTTTCTTTTCGCTACCGTGAACACGTTTGCAGACAGACTGATCCAGACGCGACGTCAAAAAACGCCGCGGGTCATCAAGCCCCAAGGTTGTACAGACGTTTTGTGTAAGTCTATGCTCATTCTTAAGCATCTGATTTGTCAGCGTTTGAGTACAATAAAACCTCTCTATAACGATCTCTAAAGTATGTTAATTCGTTTGTATTTACGGCAGGTGGCTGCTTAACCCTTTCCCTGGTCTACAATTAGTCCGAATTTCAATACCTACTGAATATTCATTAACAAAATAGTTATAATGAAATATGGAAGGTGGAATATTGTAGACATTTTAGAAAGCAAAGAAATAGATTTATCAAATTCTGTTAGCAAACAGAGGAGACCCTGATCAGGCGGCTCCTCTAGGAGCCGTCTGATCTGGGTCTACTCTGTTTGCAGATGCGTGAAAACACGTTTATATGAGGGAAAGGGTTAAATCAAGGTGACAGTAAAACAGAACACTCCTATAGGAGCGTTCTGTTTTACTTTCACCTTGCTTTAAGCAGCCACCTGCTTTTAACACAAAATACTTGATATAATTTAGTGGCCGTTATAGAGAGGTTTTGCTGTATAGACAAAGGGATCATTGACCATGACATAACCGGTAGAATCAGATCTACATCATTTCAAAAGCAGACAGCAGATCCTGGCCAGAAGCACATACAGAGTCCGTCTGGCCTGGGTTTACTTTGTTTGCAAAGTTGTGAAAAGATATCCTAAACAATCGTATCTAAGAGGTAATTAGTTTATACGGTAACAGAATGATAGATCTCTTTTGATTGGCCGCTTAGCATAGGGTTTTCTGTACCATATTCATTTAACTCATTCTCCCCTAGACCTATTTTTAGACCCAACCTCTTTGAATAAATCTACCGTAAAGGACCATTAGCTATAGAAAAGGAAACTTTTAGACTTGTGCAGTTTTGAAACCATTGTGATACATAGAGCATTTGCTCCTATGGAGCAAATGCTCTATGTATCACAATGGTTTCTCAAAATAAAGTTTACAAAGGCGCAATAAGGCGTCAGTAGGAGAGAATGGGTTAATCAAACTGGCAAACAATCTGAACTGACAAACCCCTGTTATTGACCTCGAGGTTATAAAACATTTCGTTGGAGTCTGGCATCCTTCTCAAGCATCTGATTGGTTGGATTTTGAAAATTATTTTTGTTCTTTATTTTCCTCAGACTTTTACTCCGACTGTCAAACGGTTTCGATTTTGTTGAGAAGTCGAGATACTCAGCCTCTCATCTGGATCTAAATACTTTGAATAAGAAAAAAATAGAATCGCCGCCAGCGTCAACAGAGATGGTTCAGTGAAACATTAACCCTTGCATTCATATAAACGCGTTTCCATGTCTTTGCAAACTGTGTAGATCCAGATCAGACGGCTCCTAAAGGAATTGTTTAATCAGGGTCTGCTCAGCTTGCTTATGAAAATATAATAGATCTCACACTACAGTTTCTACCAATACCAAACCACCTTGCGTACATATGTAATTAACTAATTATAAACATTTAGCTAATAAGTATTCATGACGTCACTATTTCTTATATGAATATTCAACAGGTAAAGGGTCGGTAAGATGTCAAATTACTCGGCCTCTGATCTGGATCCAAATTATGCAATAAGTTATCACACATTAGCCCGAAGCAATCGAGGACTTAATCATACATGTATATCATAAAACTTGTTTTAAGCGACCGTTAAATAGGTCTAAATCTGGATCTTTTAAAGAGAGGTGGTAGCTTATTGAGTTTGCCACGTCACTGAAGCCTCAACTCTCGAGAGTAATTACAGTTTCCACAGTAACCTTATACAGTTGATATTCGATATCTCGAAATCCAATGACTCGAAGTAAAAGTTTGGGCCTTCCCAAATTTACTATACGGAATCGTTCTAAAACTTAACGCTACGCGTAGCTAGAAACACACGTGACAGCTTAATTCAGATCGAAAGAAATGCTGAAAGCTCCTACAGGACATGCATTAAGCCGTGAACTTAAGAAATTCTTTCGATTAGAAATCGGATGGCTCAAGCCTCTGTTTTCTCGAAGTAATGTGTAAGGTCCATTGAAGTTCGAGATATCAATATCTGGGTCCGTGCTTATAAAACATTTAGTTGAGTCTGAGTTCGTTCTCAAGTTTTTGATTGGTCAGATTTGAGCCTCTGGCTCAAATCTGACCAATCAAAAGCTTGAGAACTCAAATCTGACCAATCAAAAGCTTGAGAACAAAATTCAGACCCTGAAATCACATTTTATTAACCCTTTCCCTTATGAGCATTTATGTAAAAATAATAACAGCATTACTATTACAGTAAAACCTCTCTTAACCGGCAGTTAAATTTAGTATGAATATCGGTCTTGGATACAGGTGGCAGCTTAATGCAGGGTGAAAGTCATACAGAAAGCTCCTAGAGGAGCTTTCTGCATGACTTTCACCCTGCATTAAGCAGCCACCTGCCTAAAAGTATCTAAATTATTATCTACTAGATTTCCGGTTAAGAGAGGTTATACTGTATTTAGCTGATTTTCTTTATAATGACCCATGGGCATTTTGATCACAGTATAATCAGATCTATACAATTACATAAGCAAACTGAGCAGACCCTGATCAGACGGTTCCTATAGGAGCCGTCTGATCTGCGTCTACTCTGTTTGAAAAGGCGTCAAAATGTGTTTTTAAACGAGGTAAGGGATTAAACTATTTAATGTTAATCTGTGTTGATGTTAATCGTAATTCCTCACTCTAAACGATACATCGTTCAAGGCTTTTACAATCAGAATAAACCCAGATCAAAAGGGTCTTATAGGGACCGTCTACAGACGTCTGATCAGGGTCTGCTCTGTTGGTTTACGGAATAAAATAGATCTTAATCAACGGAGGCTGACATGGCTAACTTACCCTGTGTTCATATGTCATTTTAAAATCTCATCAAACTGGATATTTCTATGTCATTATTTCACAATTTTTTTAATATCGATGGAGCGAAATGCTATCGTTTTGTAATCAAATGCTGTTTACATGTGTCAACTGCTGTTATTACGTAATAAATTGAAATGAACACATAATCGATAGTTAGTTAGCTTCAGGCCAAATTTGACAAGCACAGTACTCATGTTTTACTTTGTACGTGATTCAACGCAGAAGCACGGTTTACACGTGCTGTAGAGTATCGCTAAAGCGACCACGTGATTTACTAACATAGAAATTGATTGCTACATGCACGGCGAACGTGATACAGAAAGCTCCAAAGGGAGATTTCTGCATCACTTGTGTACTTCATTAACCTACCGCCTGTTTAAACCCTTAGTGCATTGTACTTACCGAATATTAATGGAAAAAATAGTTACAACGAAAAATGGAACGTGGAACATTGTAGCCATTTTAGAAAGTAAAGAAACACATATTTTAAAATGCATTAACAAATAGAGCGGACCCTGGACAGACGGCTCGTAGGAGCCGTCTGACCTGGATCTACTCTGTTTGCAAATGCGTGAAAACACGTTTATATGAAGGAAATGGTTAAACATCCAGAATTAGACTTCGTTTGCGTGGTCGTATTAGCGATTTTTGTTTTATTAGCATTAGTACAAAAAATATGACAGCCTCGTTGATTAAAAAAAATAATAATCTTCACATAACAATGTCGCAAATTGCATAACAACTCAGGCGAGTACTTCGTTCCGAGAACTGATGTTAATGGAAATTAAAATGAATTAGTAATACAAATTAATATGCGTATAACATTGTCTACGCTTAGTCCCTAGCGAAACTTGATCGGATACCTGGAAAGGAACCTTTAACCTCTCACGTTATAGATACGCCTTTTAGCGTCTATGCAAACAGAGTAGAACCAGGGTCTATGCAAACAGAGTAGACCAAGATAAGACGTCTCTTGTATGAGCTGTCTGGCCGGGGTCAGCTCTGTTTCAAATGTGGTTTAAATAGTTTCACAATAAATATTCGCTTTTACCTCTCTTTAATGTGTTTTCACTGTCGTCTGCTTTTTCGTCTGATTCAAGTTTCAGATTCAGCGGTGAATGGGCAAAACCTTTTCAGTGCGGGAAACGAGTCACTATTGTCCTATGTAAACAGTGTGGACACAGATGAGAGGGTTCCTAGAGAAAACCTCTCATCGGGGTCTGCACTGTTTGTCATGTTACATATTTCTTCAAAACACCCTCTGAATATTCGCGTTAATATTGACCTGTTTGAATTCTGGAAGAGTCCATTTGAAAATTCAGCGTTTAATCGAGAATGTAATTAACTGAGCAACTTCACAATCTGGCGTGTATCCCTTAACCCATTCCCTTATATTGGTGCCTTTTGACCCATTCCCTTATATTGATGCATTTTGACACATTCCCTTATATTTGCGCCTTTTGACCCATTCCCTTATATTGGCACCTTTTGACCCATTCCCTCATATTGACGCCTTTTGACGCCTCTGTAAAAGTCACTTTTTGAAACCATTGTGATAGAACAGTTTCTCCATATGAACAAATGCTTTATTAATCACAATGTTTTCAAAACTACAACATTCTTACATTTTCATTTTTTCTAGTAAATGTTCCTTTTCAGTAGATGTATAAGAAAAGGCCATGTTTAAAATAGTCTATGAAGAAATGGGTTAAACCTTTACTTCATATTTATAAGCGTGTTTTCACGCATCTGCAAACAGAATAGACCCAGGTCAGACATCTCCTATAGGATCCGTCTGATCTGGGTCTGCTCCGTTTGCATACGGAATTTGATATATCTGTTTCTTTACTTTCTTAAATGGCTACAATGTAACACATTCCATATTTCATCATAAATAGTTAGACTGTGAATATTCAGTAGGTATTTAAAATTGGACTAAATATAGAACAAGGAAAGGAGTAATCTGCTAAACGCGATCAGACTGGCGTTTGCAAAAGCTTGGGTCCAGACCTGGTGCCGAATTACATGTACAGTAAAACCTCTCTATAACGACCACTAAATGGTGTTAATTATTTTGCATTTTGGGCAGGTTGTTGCTTAAAGCAAAGTGAAAGTAAAACAGAAAGCTCCTATAGGAGCGTTCTGTTTTACTTTCACCTTGCTTTAAGCAGCCACCTGCCTTTAACACAAAATACTGGATATAATTTAGTGGTCGTTATAGAGAGGTTTTACTGTATAACATTAGCATCTCATCAGGGTCGAAGCTTTGTGACACTCAGTCAATATCTTCTCTAATCATTGATGTAACATAAATTGAAACAGATCAGACACTTAACCCTTTACTCCATAAATACGCCTTTCTACGCTTTTGCAAACAAAGTAGACCCAGATCAGACAGCTCCTATAGGAGCCGTCTGATCAGGGTCTACTATATTTGCTTTTTTAAATAATATACAGTAGAACCCATCTAATGCAACCACTTAAAGAATAACCATGGCTGCCTTGATAAGCAGGTGGTTGCTTAATGCAGGATGAAAGTAATGCAGAAAGCTCCTATAGTAGCTTTCTGCATTACTTTCGACCTGTATTAAACTACCACATGCATCTGCCTCCCAGAATCATGCCCCTTTGTGGTGGTCGCATTAGAGGGGTTTTACTTAAGATCTAATTATACTGTTACTGTTAAGGCAAACTTTTTATGTCTTCATATACTGTTACGAAAATGCATGTACATGTAATTAATATTAATGACGTCATTATGTCTTGTGTGAATATTCATGGAGGAAAGGTTTAATGAAATATCATTTACGCCAGCTTCAGCGTTAATATGACATCTGAGTGGTGACGTTCATAAACAATTGCGGTTGTACCTAAAACGTTTTCCATTCCGGGCGAAGTGTCGCACACTCGTAAAATCACTCTAGCAGTTTACTGCATCTATACACCTTTGACTGATATAAAAAAAAATGATACCTGCTTAATCTCAGAACTGTAACATATTCACTGACTATAGATTCTTTGAAACTTTTGAAAACCTATTGACCGATTGCCAGACAGCTTGTATTACCGTCAAGACGCCGAGTTGTGTGTTATCGGGAATCCAAGTTGTTTGCAAACGCGACGAAAGTCGCCGTTAGCTGTATTATAATGGTTGAAAAATGTCGTCCATAGTATTTTATTACTAAACAATTTGTTGCTAAGCGACACAAACACCCCAGAGTGGTGAAACGAGGTACGAAAGCATTACATATTAATCGCTCACCAGATAGATTGATCCGTTTCATATGCTCTCCAACACAACTGGAATATTTAACGTTTGCTCTACTTTGCATGACTTATCTGATACTTGTAATACGCTTTGATCCCTATACTACGAGGAGAGAGAGAGGGGTGTAGAGAGAAAGAGAAATAGGGAGAATGAGGGAGTGAGAGAGAGAGGAAGGAAGATAGAAGGGATAGAGGGAAAGACAGAAAAAGAAAGAGAGAAAGAGAGACTATGTTGTTGAGACTATCACATTAACCCTTTACTCCACGAATAAGCCTTCGTACACCTTTGCAAACAGAGCAGACCCATATTATGCGGCCCTTGTACGAGCCGTCCGATCAGGGTCTGCTCTGTCTGCTTATGGTATAATATAGATCTGATTCTACAGTTTCTGCCTGAGCCAAAATTACTATGCCTTCATATGTCATTATAATGTATTATCTAACTAAAAGTCACGGTGTCATTATTTCATAAATGAATAGTCAACAGGGAAAGGGTTTAAGCAAATGGAGACCGTCAGATAAGCTAAAAGTAGACCCTCAGCACACAGCTTTGAGCCAGATAAGAAGCTGATTTATTTTATTAGATAATTATTTTTTTAAAAATTCCAGATCATACAAAAATGAACGGAATAAAGCTATTTCAACCGATTGTGTTTCTTTTTAAGACAAAAAATCATGTGATAAAGAAACCATAAACCCACTGCCTTAATCGCTACAGCACTACATTAACCCTTATCCTACTATCTTAACCACCTCATCGTCACCTGACCCATCTTCCCTCTACCTTCACTCTTATCAATCTTATTTCGCTACCTAAATAAGCCCGCTACCTAAACCATATCACCGCTGCCTTAACCCCTTATCTCATTATCTTAACCATCTCCGCGCTAACGTAATTCATATCTCGCTACCTTATCCCTCTCCCCGCTACCTTACCCTTTATCTCACAACCTTAACCGTCTCCCTGCTACCTTAAACATTAAATCGCTACCGTTCCATCTCTGCACTGCTTTAACCATCTCATCGCTACCTTAACAGCCACCTCCTACCTTAACCCTTATCTCGCTACCCTTACCATCATTCCGCTACCTTAACCATCTCATCGTTGCATTTACCATCGCATCGCTACCTTAACCATCACTCGCTACCTAACCCCTTACCGGTATCTAGCTACCTTAATCATCACCCCGTCACCTTACCCATTATCTTGCTTTCTTTACCATCACTGACTACCTTACCCCTATATCGCGCCCTTTACCATCACTGACTACCTTATCCTTAACTCGCACCCTTTACCATTACTGACTACCTTATCCTTAACTCGCACCCTTTACCATCACTGACTACCTTATCCTTAACTCGCACCCTTTACCATCACTGACTACCTTACCCTTATATCGCGTCCTTTACCATCACTGACTACCTTACCCTTATATCGCGTCCTTTACCATCGCTGACTACCTTACACCTATCTCGCGTCTTTTACCATCAATGACTACCTTAACCCTAGCTCGCTTCCTTTACCATCAATGACTTTACTTACCCCTATCTCGCGTCCTTTACCATCGCTGACTACCTTACGCCTATCTTTCGTCTTTTACCATCGCTGGCTACCTTACCTGACTCGCATTTACAAACAGCCTGGGTCCAGTTGAAATGCCGAGTAACTCGGCGTACCATCAGAGTCCAGTCTGTTTGACACTTGGTCAGTAGTTTCTCAGAAACTTGACAAATAAGACGTTGTCAAAAATTGCATCATATCCAAATTTGATAAGGATAATAGTTTATTGCATGGTCTTCCTGGTGACTTCCTACTCTACTTAGAAGTCCAATTGTAGCAACGATAGCGATGTATCATCGATACCTGTCGGTTTATCCGATATCGATTTTGACTTTGAAATACCCATATAAATGATGCACAGTTTTGTCCCTAAAAATGTCTATCTGTTACTTAAAACACACAGACAGCGTTTCATACTTTTAAGTCGATAGATGCATGCACAAAAATAGTAACCCTTTTTTTCATCAATTAATCCATTCCCTCATAGGCTATTTTTAGACAAAACCTCTTTGAATAAATCTAATAAAAAGGGACATTTACAGTAAAACTTGTCATAAGCAGCCATTCATTTATGGAACATAGGAGTCTTAAAAGCAAGAGGTTGCTCAATGCAGAACAAAAGTAATGCAGAAAGCTCCTATAAGAGATTTCTGCATTACATTTGACCTGCATTAAGTTACCACCTGCCTTACATGTCCATAATTAGACCTCATTTTGATGGTCGCTACTGTACTAGTTAAAAATGGTGTAGTTTGCGTAGTTTTGTTCAGCATTTACTCCTATGGCTTTTACAGAGGCACCAAAAGGCGCAAGTAGGAAGGAATGGGTTAAACATGATGACTCTTTTCTTGAAGTGATATTTTATTTACTTCAATCAAAACATTTGACTGTTAAAAGGTATTTCTTCCAAAACTACACTGTACCTATCTGTGTACATGTATGTCTGATTCTTATTCTCTTCTCTCAACTTGATATCTCTTTTTTATATATTTTTAAGCGATATATCGATGTATCGTCGATATTTTAGTAGTTGATATGTATATCGTTACAGGACTGTGTAATTCATGCATCGTGTATCTAAGTTAACAGTGTAGACGCAGCGGCTGTTTTTGGTCTACTCTGTTTGAAAGGTTCGGAAAAAAGTATAATATCTTGGGGCAGCTCAAATATTTAACCCATTAGTACCCAGTGTCCCAAAACACCCATAAGCAGACGGTGTAGACCTAGATTAGAGGGATCCTACTTCATCAGATATATTTTTGATATACCCCAACCCATCTATACACATGAAACATGGGTGGGCTCCAAAGTAAGATCTGGATGAGGTTTCCTTAATTAATTGGGGGATAAATGAACAGCTCAAATATTTAAGTTATTTCCTGACGAGTATGAACCAAGTATCATCCCTCAGGGTGGATAGGAGAGACGATCGATCACCATGATAATGTATTATTGATTAGATCTGGGTTCTTAGGTTAACGTTGTTTTCGAAGTGCAACAATGTTTAATGAACAGCTGAATGTTGGATTTATATTCCTAACCAAGGCAGGCGTGAAATGCAACATGTTTTACTGCAATAAATGTCACGTTAACGCTTTCTTTATTAAGCATTTGACCCTTAACCCTTCGCTTGCTATTCACGTCAATATACCTACCTGTAAATAGTGAAGACCCAGATGAGACAGCTCCTACAGGAGCTGTCTCATCAGGGTCTGCACTATTTACAAGTTGATTGTGCAACCAGTGCACTCGACAGCAGTGATTGCACAGCGAAATACTTGTACACAGTGAAGATATATGTAATTATACAACAGGGCATGGGTAAGGAATGAGCAATGTATTTTGAAATTCAGCAAGAGAAGGGTTAACATGATAAGCATACCATTTTACGCCTTTGCTAAAACCCAACAGTACAGCAGAGCTATAGATAAAGGTGCATACCCAAATAGTAAATTCGTCATTTCTCCACCAAACCCTATACTGTGACCACTCTTTAGAATCGTCTCTTTGGTCACAGTATAGGGTTTGGTGGAGGCATAAGGGAGTTATTCTTGATTTTTTTTAATTTACGCATCTTACCTGAACCCTGCTGCCATTGCAAAATATGTTCTTATTTTTTATTTCTATTTCAACCATTGTATCTAGTTCATAAACGGCGTACTTTTACATGAATAGTCTATGGATAATTTATGATGAAAAATAAATCTTTTTATAAGCATTTGTATTCCATTATTGCCGCACTGCTGAATAATTCAACAGAGCGGCGTTAACCATTACCATGTTGATGTTTGTTTCTTCTATCGGGGGTTCACGTTGTTATTACCCTAGTGATATCTGTTTCTATCGGGGGTGTACGTTGTTATTACCCTGTTGATGTTTGTTATTATCGGGGTTTCACGTTGTTATTACCCTAGTGATGTTTGTTATTATCGGGGGTGTACGTTGTTATTACCCTGTTGATGTTTGTTATTATCGGGGGTTCACGTTGTTATTATCCTAGTGATGTTTGTTTCTATCGGGGGTGCACGTTGTTATTGCGCGGGCCCCATCAGGGGCCCGCGCAATTAGTGATGGGGAAATTTGCTTTGGTACTGGAGCCGGAATGTTTTTGTTTTTACCGTTATATAAATCGCAACATCACCACCATCCACATTTTTCCTATCCGGAACAAGATCGTCGTGTTCGGTATCACAATATAAAAAGTTTAGCAACACGAAACAATGCCTCTGATTCGTACCAACTATTTACAACTTGCAATTTGGGCAGATGTATTTTGACATGTGCACCACCGTAATAGTGAAGCAGAGGTCAACTTTACCGACTTCAAACATCGCCTAATTCCATTCGGCCCAGGACCAACTCGCTCCTGTCCAATTCGCCCCTGTCCATGCTACATTTATACCAATCGTTTCAAAACTTCACATTTCTTATTTTTCCCATTTCTCTATTAAATACTACTTTCCAGATTATTGATGCAAAGAGGTAGATATCAAAAAATAGCCTATGAGGTAATGGGTTTAACCCCTTGCCTCATATAAACGTGTTTTCACGCATTTGCAAACAGAGTAGACCCATATCAAACGGCTCCTAAAGGAGCCGTCTGATCAGGGTCTACTCTGTTTGCTAAAATAATTTGATAGATCTATTTCTTTAGTTTCTAAAATAGCTGTGATGCTCCATCTTCCATATTTCATCATAACTGTTTTGTCCATGAATATTGAGTAGGTATTGAAATAGAGAAAAAACATAGAACAGGGAAAGGGTTAAACAATAAACACCATGTAAACAGTAAACTCGTTGAACTTTCATACCAGTTTCTGATAAACACAAGTTGAAAGTCAAACAAAAACATCCACAAGAATTTCCTTGATTCCAAACTGCACTTAATGCCCAGCTGCCAAGTTATGATTACCCGATACAGGTTTTACTTATAGCTTTCCTTTTACCATGTATATCATGTACACATGTAAATATATCATATTTTATTGTATGACAGAATTCAACTAAGACAACTTATTATTGTGTGACCTTACTTTCCGAATCATCTCCACCTATGTAGGAGACACGTTTTGATATACTTGTGCTAAATACGGTAATTGTTCTTAAGAGGCAAATGCTCAATTTATAACAATGACCGGTTTCATTTAAACACTTCTTATTTTCCCAATTCCTCTAGTAAATGCCCCTTTTCAATTTATTGATGCAAAATTTAACCTATGAGGTAATGGATTAAAACACAATTTAAGGAGTCAAATCATTTGCCTTTCATACTGGTTGGTGTTAAACGCATGTTTAATGTCAGACCAAAACACCAACAATATTTCCTGCATTTCAATCTGCATTTAATGCCCACGTCTAGTACTGCCCAGCTGTTACTGTTCCTAATGTTATAATCACCCAATATAGGTTTTTACTGTATATCTTTTATCTCACTATGTCTACATTACGTACAATTGTAAATATTTCTAATATTATTTTATGACAGAATTAAACGAGACAACTGATCATTATGTGCCCTACGTCACTTTACTTCTTCAAGTATCACTTCGCACCAACATAAGAGTCACGTTTCTAATCAATTGTGATAAATAGAACATTTGCCCTAAAGAAGCAAATGCTCCATTTATCACAATTGTTTCAAATCCACATACTTCTTATTTCCCCCAATCTCTAGTAAATGCCCCTTTTCAGTTTATTTATTGCTAAGATTTAAATTTTAAAAGTAGCTAATTAGGTAATGAGATAAAACACCATGTAAGCAGACAAACAATTTGCCTTTCATACTAGTTGGTGTTAAACACATGTTGAAAGACATACCAAAACTTCCACAATATTTTTTGCATTTCAACCTGCATTTAATGCCTACTTCCACTTACTTACCAGCTGTCAATTTTACTTAAAGTATGATCACTCAATAAAAGTTTTACTGTATAGCTTTTATTTCACTGTCTACATCATGTACACATGTAAATATCTCTTATGTTATTGTATGACAGATTTAAACTGAGACAAGTTATTATTGTGTCACCTTACTTTGGGAATAGCCAGTATTGCCATACTGTATGAAGTTTTTATTGCACTTTCTTACATTAAAATACACCCTCTCTAAACAGGACAGATATTTAACAGTAAGTTACACTTTCAAAACAGATGACTGCTTAATGCCAAATAAACAACCCCTGTAGGAACTCCTTTAATCAGCTATCCTGCAATCAGCACTGCACAGTCACTCCTTAAAAAGTATTATAAAAAGTATTGTTGCAACTATGCGTTCGGTTGCTGATCCTCTTTTTTCAAAACATGTACGCTTTAAAGACGATGATTTGAAAAAAGATAGTGAATGGTTTGATACTGAATGCAGACAGGCTAGGAAAGTGTACCTCCGTGCTTTACACAGTTACAACAGTAAACCATCGCCGCCTGAAAATAGAATAGTATTATGCGAAAGCAAAATAGCATACAAGAAATTAATTTCTCGTAAGCGTAATAATTTTAATAACATGAACGTTTACGCAATTCTGAGCCGAAAGAGTTTTGAAAGAGCATTTAACATCCCCATTGGCTTTTGTCACTGACCGTTCCAAGGCGGTACTTCCATCCCCCTATCGTATGTTTCTTTTGTCTTTGTGCGTCTCCTGATGTTTTTTATAATTATGTACATTTGCTGTTTCCCTGTGTTGCTGTTTGTGCGGCTGTTTGTTCTTTATGTGGTGTTTCCTGCATGACTCATTTTTGTACTTTGGTAACAAGTATTAAGCATTACTAGTAAATAAGGGTTTTGCTGATGTTTGGATGGATCCAATAATTGTAAACCCGAAATCATTTCACAAAATACTTAAACAAAGATTAGTGGATGGTTTGATACAAGGTTGAGATGAGAATATCAATAGTAGCGGTGCACTAGCAACATACAGACATTTTAAAAGCTGTTTCGGATTTGAAGCATAGTTAGATACATTGTCATATAAACTTAGATTGTATCGTGCTAGGCTGCGACAATCTTCACATTCATTAAAATAGAAACAGGGAGATACGGCAAAATTAGCATACCAAGAAATGAAATATATTGTTGTTACTGTGAAACTCGTGATATTGAAGACGAGTTTCATTTTGTTCTTTATGTTGTTCATACACAGACCTGCGTAAGAAATATATAAACAAGTGTTATTATGCTAGACCAAGTTTTGTAAAGTTTTACACTACAAGCTACTACATGTACAACGTCAAAACCGTCAGGAATTAGTTAAACTGGCTCTATATATAAAGTATTCCTTTTGCATGAGAAACGCACTTGTTAACGCTTATAATTATGTAAGTTATCTCAAATCTGAATAGACAGCACTTAATGCACAACGTAATTAAATCGTTTGTAATTGTAATATACTGTCAATCTGAAAGATCATTTGACCTATGTGACATATTCTATGTATATGTATTTATAACAACAATGTACATGCTTGTACAAGTTGAATAAAGATATTCTCTGTTCTGTTCTTAAAACAATGCTGATTTTCTGTTTCGTTTACACAGGTTTCATTGAACATAAACGTCATATCTCTCATTATGCACATAGCGCTACTGAGAACATAATGATAGTTTGCCAAAAATTAACTTGTCTCTATTTAGTTCCGTCTCACAATGCAACATCACGTTTGCAGATATTCTGTAATACACTAGTCATCAATTAAAATATGCTTGTTTTTCCTTGATATAAACACCTAGTCAGTTATTCACATTTGCCTTACAGTTGAACATATTTTAAAAAGAATGACCATTTCCTCAACATAATTGCCTTTGGAGCCCTTTTAACTGTTTGATTGTTACAATTATTTCAGAAAATGAAACATAGCTACAATATAGATCCTGTTTTTATGGCTTTGTATTGTATTTATTTACCATCATTGTGTCATTTGTTTCAGACCCACCTCGGCCTTTATGTTCTACTGTATTATCAGTTGATTCATTTCATAGCTCATAACAATTAAAAACACTTAAGTTTGTCTTTTCAAACTATACATCCTTACCTTCAATGTCATAGTAGCAAAAGACTTGACAACAAACTATACAGTCAGTTTATTTCAGCTTACTTTGCATTTATAAATCTTATTTCAATGTTTACTAGCACTTCACTCTGCAATAATTACTTTGACATTTACGAGCCATACACGATGTCAAAACTTTCGCAATTATGCCATTAGTTGTGTCCAAAACTCCCTACTTCAAACAGACCGTCTGCATTTTGAAAATATCAACAAAAGACAGTTACATCCATATTAAATTCATACAGTTGACAATTTATAATTCTATTACACAATCGTCCCAGTATTTCGTTTCCCGCGCTCTCTGTTGCTGCCTCTGCAGCAACTTTTGTACTTGTTACCCTGTTGATGTTGGTTTATGTCGGGGGTGTACATTGTTATAACTCTTTCGCGGCCAAACTTTGTCGTCTGCTACATATTTCGTTTTTTTTTTTCAATTTTATTTCATTAGTTACCAAAAAATATAATCCAAGTAACAAACAGTTTGGACCATGATGAGACGCCGAGTTACCCTGTGTCTCATCTGGATCCAAACTGTTTACATAGGTAATTACAGATGCGACATTGGCAGCGAAAGAGTTACATAGTTCGATTATAGGGTTGTCCAGTTAAGTACAGGTGGAGGAAGACCACGGAGTGTTTTCTGAGCATAGAACAGCTTGCATGGTCTCGTGCACAGAAGAACATCAAAGTAGAACTACCAACCTTACTGCAAGTTAGCTGGATTTCCCTGTTGACTATTCTTGAAAGAAAGGATTACTACATGTATATCTATTAGCCGTATTTATATAATGGCATAGGTATCAGTAGAGTAAGATCTATTATCATTTTATAAAGCAAACAGAGCAAACCCTAATCAGACTGCTCCAGCAGGAGTCGTCTGATCTAGGTCTACACTGTTTGTAAAGGCTTGAATAAGTATTATATAAAGTGTTCTTTAGTTTAAACATATTTTATTTGAAAAAGTATACATTAATCATGGTATCCACGGAGTAACACTATAGGATTATAACGAAAGCTAAAAGCTTATTGAGTTCTTCTCCTCTTTTTTTAGTTGAAACAAAAGTGTTCTTTGTCACTTCTTTTACCCTTAAGTGCCACATGACTGGCATGTATAAACAAGTTGGATTCCGATGAGACCTTAAGTAGGCTAAGTCTTGGACATTGATTGAGACATTGAGTAAATCATGAGACCTTGATTTAGACCTTGAGGAAGTCTTGAGCCTTGAATAAGTTTGAGACCTTGATTGAGACTTTGAGTAAGTCTTTAGATCTTGAGTAAATCTTGATACCTTGATTGAGACCTTAAGTAAGTCTTGAGACCTTGAGTAAGTCTTGAGACCTTGAATAAGTCTTTAGACCTTGTGTAAGTCTTGATACATTCAATAAGTCTTGAGATCTTGAGTAAGTCTTGATACATTCAGTAAGTCTTTAGACCTTGAGTAAGTTTTAATACATTCAGTAAGTCTTGAGATCTTGAGTAAGTCTTTAAGACAGATGGCAGCATAATTCAGGGTGAAAAGTATGTAGAAAGATGCGAAAGGAGCTCTCTGCGTAACCTTAATTCTTGAGTATTGTTTGTAGCGGGGTTTTATGTTGCCTTAACAGTATTTTACGTAATCATATCATTACAGTTGGGCGGAGACCATATAATAATGGGGTTTTTCGTGCACCACTTTTAGACAGGTGACTGCCTAATGTAGGATGGAAGTCATACACAACGCTCCCATGTGAGCTTTCTGTATGACTTTCACCCTGAATTAAGCTGCCACCTGTCTTAAATATCGATAATGATACGTATTTGAATGTTCGAATATCGGGATTACTGTACATCGTTTCGTGCACTGAAGGAATCACATTCGCCAACATGCCACTGTAGAGCGAGTTTAATACGCCGTTACTTGAACAGGCATTCATCTCTCTGGTCCACATGGACCAAAACACATTAAAACCTCTCGACAAAGTCGGAATTTATATTTAGATTCTGTAGAGAGTCCACATAGGTTTTTGTTTTATTTGTTTCTATCGTCGCTTTAAACAGCCTTTCAGTCTCATCGCGGCGGCCAGCTAATTACTGGCGGAGGAAGATCCCCGAGGTTCTCCCATGCACGGAGCAATTTGCATTATTTAACCCTTCGCTTGCTGAATTTTAAAAAACATTTCTCCTTCTTTACCCATGCCATGCCCTGTTGTATAATTACATATATCTTCACTGTGTACACGTATTTCGTTGTGCAATCACTGCTGTGGAGTGCACTGGTTGCACAATCAACTTGTAAATAGTGCAGACCCTGATGAGACAGCTCCTGCAGGAGCTGTCTCATCTGGGTCTTCACTATTTACAGGTATGCATATTGGCGTGAATAGCAAGCGAAGGGTTAATGTACAAAAGAGCATCAGGGTAGAACAACCGACCTACCGCAAGCGAACGTGGAGGCTTTGATCTATGAAATGACATGAAATAGACTCTTTGCTGCTTTGAGCGCCCGGAGAGAGAGGATATGATACAGAGAAGCAATAACGCGATGCCCTACTCTTATAACTAGAGGTCGTAACAAAAACAGATCGACCCCCCCCCTCTTCGCACCCACACATACACACTGCGACATATTGCCATATTTCTGTACATTAGACCTTGACCGGACTAGATGTGTGACAGACAGACAGACAAACAACTACATGCATAAAAACCAACATGTAAAGAGAAGTAACTCAACATGCTGCTACCATATTGACTTGATGAATGATTACTGCCCTTCATTATGCGCTTTTCACACCACATTTTTCAAGAAAACAACGATAACAGCTAAATATTGAAACCAGTTTTATAGTCCTTGTGCATGACACTTCCTTTTACCATGCTCTTTCCATAAATGAAATGTCAATCCAATAGCATCGGTAGAACAGCGGTTACTGATCGGACAAAAAAGTAACAAAGGGCAATAACTCCAAAATTATTAAAACCTGAGTTATGGCCCTTGTGCATGACACTTTCTCTCATCATTCTCTTTCCATGTAGGAGGTTTCAATTCAATGACATGGGTCATATAGGAGTTATCGTCCAGACAAGAAAGTGTGAAACAAGTGTACAAGGGGAAATAACCCCAATATTATTGAAGCCAGAGTTATGGACCTTGTGCATGACACTTTCTCTTGTCATGCTCTTTCCATGTACATGTATGAAGTTTCAATCCAAAGGCTTGAGCCATATAGGAGGTATCGTCCGGACAAAAAAGTGTGAAAAAATGTACAAGGGGCAATCACTAAAATATTAGTGAAGCCAGAGTTATGGACCTTGTGCATGACACTTCTTCTCATTATGTTAGTTCTATATATGAAGTTTCAACCCAACTGACATCAGGCATATAGAAGTTGTCCGGAAAAGAAAGCGTGACGAACAGACGGACGGACAGACGGACAGACAGACAGACAACTCACAAAAAATAATATATATCCCCATATAAATATGGGGGAGACATAATTATGTTGTCGATAGAATTTCTCTGGTTCTTTTATATGTCCAGTGTATAGCATTGATGCATCGGACCTCGGTTAATAAAGTTTTATCCTATGGGCTTGGTGCGACGGGGTGGAATCCAGGACCCCTGGTATTGTAAATGTCGGGGTTGCAATCTGAAAATTCCTTTAGAATGAATGAAACATGCATTTTACAGGTTTCAATCCCCTCAGATGCATGTCGTTAACGTAATAACATCTACAATGAACGTATATTTTCAAAACAAAATCATAAAATATGATGTTGGCTATGATTAGTTATAATTATGAAGATTATTTTTACATCGTTTCGTCGATACCTATGAAATGAATGAATAAATGGCTTTATTTAACGAGGGTAGCTCGGTTAGCCAAATTGCTAATATACCCTGAGATCCTCTTATTCAGTACATTTCATTTACTCGTACATGTATTTATAAGCAAACATCAATCACGGACTATACTAACAAACAATGTGTGCAGTGCAACTATTAGGCTAAACCATTTCAATGATGCAAAAACAAATCAGCATTAATTATATAAACTACATAAACAAATAGAACTAAACCAAGCCATAAACATTTTTTGGAAGTTTCCTACATGGATCCGTTCCATTTGCGCTCTGTGTCTATATACATGTACTTTAAAATTATTGTATTTGATGATATAACTTTTGTCATCAGCAATCACAGATTTTGTTATTAACATGTTAATTTTGGAAATTTGTAAAGTTTCAGTCATTTATGCAAAAGAGGA
This sequence comes from Azorinus chamasolen, assembly GCA_963576725.1. NCBI lineage: Eukaryota > Metazoa > Mollusca > Bivalvia > Cardiida > Solecurtidae > Azorinus > Azorinus chamasolen. The sequence goes on along the minus strand of OY755251.1, from coordinate 5,170,748 downwards.
TTAACATATCAAAATATGTACATAATTTCCCAAATCAGTGTAAATAGTTCCATCCACAATTATTGGGCTGCGAAAGCAGCCCAAACTTATACGACTTTGAACTTTGACTATGCATTTCTGCGTTCCTGTGATTCTATTAAAAGCCAATGTTTTTTAATAAATATGGGTTACTGTGAGACAAGCTTTTATTTATATACATTTATTAATTTTACCTATTTTGATTCATACATTTTTCTTAGCGGGGACAAATATTTTTGTCGAGGTTATTTGCATCTTTTCTGCCAGTGAAAATGCTAGTGTTAGGTATAAATTATTTAAAAGCACGTCCCCAAGTATAGCAGTCAGCGTGGTCGAAGGGTTATAACGTTGACCTAGGAAATGTGAGGTTGCGTGTTCGATCCTCGGCGGAAGCTTAATATTGTTTTCTCTCATTTTTTTGTTAGCACCCTTAGTTTACGTGCTTTTTGTTTAAAAACAATTTTGTACACAAATATTGTAAAAGTATAAGTCCTTTGCTTGAATTTTGTCATTGGTAAAGTTATTTAACTCGTGGTTTTGTTGACCGTTTTGAATATTTCACCATTGTGCATGAATACCATTGATCTGTGACGTAATGTGTATTATTGGTGTCATGCACAGGTATTATGCATCATGGCAAAACATTCCCCCGTTTCTGCTGTTAATTTATACATTATAGTCATGTTTTCCCAATGTATCTGTTAATTAAAACTACTAAACAATATTGCTCCCTCTTTTTATTCTATCCTGCGATTTTTACGCTTGCGTAAAACCTTGCTTGTTTCAATTGTATTGAATGAGAAATGTTAGTAACAAAGGGATGATTTCCTTAATAACAGTGTAGGCTCAGGCCAGAAAGCAAATTCAAAGCTGTGTCCACACTGTTTAGAAGTGGACAGAAGAAAGAATAGAAGGAAGTTAATCATTATACATGCAGAATTTAAATACCAAGTTTACACTTGAAGATATGAAGTGTAAACCTATTCATAAATAATCTACATGTAGATAATTCTCATGAGTAACAGTAGTAACAGAATGAACACAGACCTATTTCGATAAGTTACGGAACTAAAACGCGCCTAAAATGAATACTAATACATCCACGAATAAAATCGGATCATTCGATTTCAAACACATGACATTTCTCTTCTTCGGCATTTATTTAATCGGTTTTCTTGTTATATACATGTTTAAGCATATAAACAAATTGTTTATGTAAGTCATTAGCATTTTCAAAACGTTTTGCAAGTAGAGACACTCACTTTAAATGAAAAATCTGAATGTCATTGTATCGAGTGCTAACTATGACTATGCATACATTGCCTTCTTCAGTGACCGAGGGAGAAGCTTGCACGACAGATGCAGAGTGCACAACCACCAACCAGAACACATATTGCAGAGCTGCAGTATCTTCCTCCTGTGCTAAAGGAGAATGTAGATGCCTGGAGCAATTTGAATGGGATTCCGGAGACTCAAAATGCAGTAAGAAAACTAGCATATCACATATTAATATGTTTTACCTCAGTCCTTCATATCACATATGAATCTGTCCCTATGAATCTGACGACTTTTGGCACGCTTGCAAACGATAGATCCAGACCAGACAGAGCTCTCTGATCAGGGTCTGCTTCGTTTGCTGATGGAATAATAGATGCATGATACTGGAATGACAGTAAATGGGAAACATTTCCTTTTCAGTGTTTAATTATAAAACAAATCAGTCTAAGAATAGTCATGCAGTAAAACAAATTATTCATTGGGGTGGGAGTGAGGGGGTTACGCTATCATGGATAAAAGTACAAAAATGAGTCATGCAGGAAACACCACATACAGAACAAACAGTCGCCCGAACAGCAACACATGGAAACAGCAAATAATATTTGCGTCTTACAATCTCAGCGGTTTCTTCATTCGAGGAGAAAGTAATATTGATATCCCATACTCCAGTTTAACATTTCCTTTATAGAAACATCTTTTCAGGCAATTGCGAACGAAGTAGACCTGGATAAGACGGTTCTGAAAGGAGCCGTCTGATCAGGGTCTGATCTGTTTGGTAATGGGCTTTGATATATTTGTTTATTTAGTTTATACAATGTTCCACCTTACATAATATATATAGTAATTTGGAATAAATATAGAACAGGGAAAGTGTTAATGTGCAAACAGCTAGCTCCTTCCAGGTAGTTAAAATGTAATATGTTTCAATAAAAACTGGAGAGGCTATCAGACATATCCACAGTGGTGTTGGAATTGGATGTCGGCATATTCTGGGATGGTGTACAATTTATCTCAAGGAGTTTTGAATGAGGACGGTAAAAAGAGTATCACCATTTACCATCGTGGCTATTCGCATGCACGAGCTTTGGTTATATAAAAACTACGCAGTCATAACTAACACTAACCAATAAGGAGTTTGAATATTAAGGTATTCATAGAAAACGTGGTTGAATTTGAAAATTAAGATTATTTGAATCGAGAATGTCGATATGTTAATTCAAAAAGACATGATTATTTAATCCCAAAAGCTCTCTGAACAAAATGCAATGATTATTTTATTCCGGACAAAAGTCGATGGAACTGAACTGATTTAAATGACATTCCCCGCCATTTAAGAGCTTCTTAATCAAATTGTCATGCGAGTGAAAAGGAAACATCTACTATCTATCCATTAATATTTGCTTCCTGACTTGATTCTCATTTAAACGCGTTTCTCCAGCGGTTAAGTTAATAAAGCGCTGATGAATTAGCACCGTTGACTCTGTGCATAGCGTAATAGGCTAGCGCGCAGACTGTTGTGTTTCAAATGCGCTTTTGTATGACCTGGCGTGGGTTCGAATCCAACTATAACCAAAAACATTTTTTTATCTTTTTTTTTTCTTTTCTCTTATTTGTATTTCTATTGATGAATTGTCTGTTATTCCGTCAACATAATTATGCATATTTACAGAAAATTAAAATACATGTAGCTCGATCTATGGTTATAGGATAGTTATGCCTTATAAACGGCTACTAACCTAATAAACCTTTTAGATACTACCGAAAGAAACCTAATAGGAGGATCTGGCTCACTTGGAGGTGCTTACTAGATATCTAAACCAATGTTTTGACAGTCGTTTCCATGTGACTTAGAGATATTCATGAGGCAGCAAGATGAAAAAATGTATTGTTGTTTATATGTGGTTTGTCAATATGTGCCTAAGTTTATTTATGATACATGTGCTTTAGCTTCATGGCAATTATGTTAATCACAAATTGTTTAGTATGTATAGATGTGAAACCCGAGAGGGTCCATGGTTGGTAAATAAAATCTGTCCCATTATATATTCTATTCTATTCTAATAAACCTAAGTTTATCCGCATCCTCTTTATTACGTCACTAGAGAAGTCTGAGGACTGGATAAATTCCAATACACGGAATATATAATTTTAAAAGAACTGCAGTAAAACATCTCCATAACGGTGACTAAATTGTGTTAATTAGTTGGTATTTAGGGCAGGTGGTTGTTTAAAGCAAGGTGAAAGTAAAATAGAACGTTCACCTTGCTTTAAGCAACTACCTGCTCTTAACACAAACTACTTGATGTAATTTATTGGCCGTTATAGAGAGGTTTTACTGTACTTCCAACGACCAAGAAGTGAACGCAAACATAGACGACACCGTATGTCAGACAGATCCTATTCCGAAACTTTAAGTTATTTTATTATTTGCTGTATTTGATATGTACAATATTTATGTATTGAAACCTATTTACGATCCGGTGCCAAACCCTTGTTAAACGGCGCCTGTATATAACAGCTGTTTGATAAGAAACTGCTGTAGACCTCTCTTTGACTTCTTTTTAAAGGAAGCCAACTTGTCTTCTTATTCTGTCGATCCCAGGATTGGAAAGCTCCCTTTAGCACGCATTTGGGAATATTTATACGCTAGAAATATAGTTCCCATGTTTAAGACTGCCAATTTTGATATAATCATCTACAGACAGATGCTAATTAACCCTTTCCTTCATATAAACGCATTTCAATGTCTTTGCAAATAGAGTATACCCAGATAAGATGGCTTCTGTAGGAGCCGTCCAATCAGGGTCTGCTCTGCTTGGTTATGGTATAATAAAGATTTGATTTTACAGTTTCCGTCTGAGCCAAAACATCCTTTGTACATACATGTATACTATAATAAAAATTCAGCTAATTAGTATTAATGATGTCATTATTCCTTATATGGATATTAAACAGGGAAAGAGTTAATACAGGAATGTCCTGCCGACCTCTTGTCGCTATGAATGTTTTGCATTAATTACCATGGATCTAAATTTTTAACATTATATCAATATTGGGAACTAAACTATATAGCCTACTACTCAAAATTTGATACGGGTCAAGATGTACCTGCATATAAATACTAGGTATGGTTTATGACTGTGTTAATCATTTTTAATTTATTGTCACTATGTTAGCAAGTAACCACTGTGTATACATACACTTCGTTTACATGTACATGTATGCACTGAGGGCGAATTGCATTTGCGCACAAACCATGTGTATTACACTGTGACAGTTTAACCAATTTTTAACATTGTTTTAATGCATCCCACATAAACATTATATTGCTCAAAATCCTACTTCCACCTCCCCGTGGTGAGCAAGCGACAACAATGTTAACATTTGACAGTGTTTAACAGTGGCTAACGGAAAAGGTACAAGTGCGCATTTGATAATAAATAGGCCTACTTGTATGCAAATGAAACCTTTTTGTGCGCAAACGAAAGAAAAAATCCGCAAATGATATGCCGATGTGCGCAAATGCAACTCCCCATGTACTGACTACAGTAAAATGTTTATGGTATATTTTTTTAATCAATGAAACATGTAAGGTTATTTATCATGCAACGTCACGGAATATAGTCACTTCTTACTAGCATAATATTTTCCACGTCGATGCTGTATTTTGTGAGGTAAAGTGCATGTGTACTGTCCCCACTGGGATTCAAGTTTGGTTCAACCAATAGGAGGAAAACAGAAGGACGAAAAAGGCATAATTAAACATAAACATCAAATTTAACAAATTCGCTCACCTTTGTCTCAACTATGTGTCCATGTATAAAAGGAGTAAATATATGGAAAAATAGTCAAGTTTGTTTATGTTGTAAAAGTCGATGACGTCACTGCACGCCTATATGACGTCACGTATATCGCACTTGCATGTATTTTCATTCAGGGGACGAAACCGCTTTAGCAATCTTTTTTTTCTTCATTTTCTCCATTTTTCTTGGTGTTGCATGATAAAAGAATTTTTGGCTCGTCAGAAAAGTAGTTAAATGCTCGCCAATGCTCGCATTTAACAACTTTTCCAACTCGCCAAAATACAGCTGAACTTCAAAACTCATAGCATAGTAATTCTTATATCGATCCTTGACCCTTATCAAATTTGGAGTAGTACATGTATATTAACATCTAGGAACTATATTTCTGGCGTATAAATACTCACAAATACGTTAGTGATCATAATATTACACGAATATGCTTAGGATCTTTCAACACATTTAATATGTTAAAATTCTCGTTGCAGCTACACCTACATTTCTCTCATGTTTCCGAAAACAGTATAAACAAGTTTGGATTCTGATGAGACGTCGACTTCCGAGGCGTGTCATCTGGATCTTAGCCAATTCAATTCAATTCAATATCTTTCTCAAAGATCCATGTTTCATTTTCCTAAAATACCATGAACTGTGATATTGAACAGGTAGGAGTGTTACGATAAAGTCCATCTCTATCAGACGTTCAATTAAGTGTTACAGTAAAACTTCGATTATTCGAACACTAAAATACGTGTTATTATCGACCTTTAAGACAGGTGGCAGCTTAATGCATGGTGAACGTCATGCAAAAAGCTCCTCTAGGAGCTTTCTGCATGACTTTCACCATGCATTAAGCAGCCACCTGCCTAAAAGGGTCTAAATTCTTCTGTACCGAAAATTCGGATAATCGATGTTTTACTGTAGTTTCAGTCTTTAAGCCATTCCCTCATATGCTATTTTTAGAACCAACCTCTTTGAATAAATCTACCTAAAAGGAGCCTTTACTAGAGAAAAGGAAATGTTAGAATTGTGTAGTATTGAACCCATTGTGATAAATGAAGCATTTGCTCCATGAAACTATTTTGATAAATAGATCATTTGCACATATGAAGCAAATGCTCTATTTATCACAATGGTTCCAAGAAGTGATAAGTCTTCTTTATTAAGATTCTGGTACAGATGGGTGTTAATGTACTAGCGAAAGGTTCGGTCTTAGAAAGCATATTGAAACCTACTACGACGTAACAGCATTTCCAGTACTTTGATTTTTCTCATGCCGTGTCTCGATTATTTACTTTACAGAATTAAAGAGATACTACCAAGATGAATGTACTTCATCTGATTCAAAGTGCCAGGCAGGAACCACGTGCACGGGAGGAATGTGCACGTGCACCGGAAGTTACAACTCGGAACTCCACCTATGCTTGTCGTCGGCGAAGAAGGCCAGAACTGAAGTTTGCACGGTCGATGACGACTGTTATATTGCAGATGGCTTGACAGGATGTAAGTAGATCTTAATTATCGTCTGCAAACCAATTTTGTTAAATCATTCGGTAAAATAAAGACATGAGATAAATAAATGCAAATTGCAAAGGAATAAAGCACATATATAGAAACAGAGTTGAGACAAAAAGTGAAGTCCCTGATCTGACGCCGCATTGAAAAGGCGGCGTCTGATCTGGGACTGCACTATTTGTCGTGGTGCATTTTTGCGACATTGGGATTGAAAAGGTTAAAAGAAGACATTGTTGATTGTGTATGCAAATTTACGTAACCCCTCCCCTATTCAGTATTCATGTAAGAAATAATGACATGAATATGTATTAGCTCAATGTATTTCCTCTAAACGTTTTAAGCATTTTTCTCTTTTGACAAAAACTGTAGAATCAGATTTATATCTTGTGCAAAGCAAACAGAGCCGACCCTGGTCAGACGGCTCATATAGGAACCGTCTCACCTGGGTCTACTCTGTTTGCAAATGCGTGAAAAGTGTTTACACGAGGGAAAGTGTTAATAAACCACATTCACCCATACATGTATTTTAAAAAAAAACGTCACTGTTACCACAATTATTTAATCGATAAACTTTTTAAGGTTTTAATAATACCCTTATCAGTATTTGGCTCTTTAATTGTTGTCCCGGTCATAATATTACCAATACATATCATCCTAGACTACGTTTAGACTCAACCTCTTTGAATAAATCTAGACTGAAAAGGGGCATTTACTAGAGCAAATGGTAATTTTAGAATTGTATAATTTTGAAACCAATGTGATAGATCATTTGATCATATGGAGAAAATGCTCTATTTATCACAATGGTTTCAAAATATAACTTTTACAATTTTACAAAAGCGACAAAATGCGCCAGTTAACCAGTTAATGGGCTGACCAATTTTTCCATGAATAAACATGTAAGAAATAATGAGATCGTGCATATCAATTAGATGTTTTAGAACGGCACATAGCACGGGAAATGTTAGCCAGGACAGAAACTGTAGAATCAGATACATGTACAGTAAAACCTCTCTATAACGACCACTAAATTACATCAAGTATTTTGTGTTAAAGGCAGGTGGATGCTTAAAGCAATGTGAAAGTAAAACAGAACGCTCCACCTGCCCAAAATACCAATTAATTAGCACAATTTAATGGTCGTTATATAGAGGTTTTACTGTATATGCAATTCCACAAGCCAATAGAACAGACCCTGATCAGACGGCTCCTTTACCGTCATATCTCGGTCTACTCTGTTTGCAAAGGTGTTCAAATGCGTTTTATGGAGAAAAGGGTTAAAATTGTCAATTCACATTTGTAACATAATCATGTAACAAGGGTTAGTTTGATTTTAATTACAGGTGGAGGAATACCCCAGAGGTTCTTCTGTGCACGGGACAAATTGCAGTGTTTCGTGCAGAGAAGAACATCCGGGTACATGTAGAACCACCGACCTACCGTAAGGCAGCTAACCATTTCAACATAACAAGTTACAAATGTCGGCGTCTGATCAGGTTCAAAACTATTTGTTACTGCTGAATTGTTTTTAAAGAAACGAGAGTAAATCACATGAACGAACATTAGCAGACGACACATTTTGCAGACTAATAGAATCAAGCATGGGTTTTCCTAAAGCCGGTGAGTTTCTATACCCTCGGTTGGCCTGTTCCTGCAGGAAACTGGCTTAACAAAACACATGCTTGATTATTTTTCTCGCTAAATACACTCTAAAACAAGTAAATTAATGGATTTTGTGAGGCAATACTTTCCATTGCGTGATACGACTTCCGTATCTAACAGCAACAAACTACAGGTGACGTTAAATGACGTCATTTATTACCGGTATACACGTTGCGTTTTGGCGTTGAATATAAATGACTATGGTTGTCTGTGGTTGTCATAACAAATGACGTCATTTGGTGTCACGCTTTTATGTTGCAGTTTGTTGCTATTAGATATGGAATTCGTATTACGCTATGTAAAGTAGAACTTCACAAAATCCGTTAATTTACTTGGTTTTAGGGCGTATTTCATCGAGAAAAATAATCAAGCATGGGGTTTGTTTAAAGCCGGCGGTTAATATACCCGAGGTTGGTCTGTTCCTGTCGGAGACTCGCTAAAGCTCGTTTCCGACTGGAACAGACCAACCTCGGGTATAGAACCCCCGTATTTAACAAAACCCATGCTTGATTCTATTACTCGATTGAATCAAGTAGTTATGACGAGATAAATTATCGCCATGGGACCAAATTTATCTTAAGTCTCTTTTAACTACTCGGACAGCCGAAATGAACACATTAAAGACTGACTTATTATCGTAAGTTCTAAAATACGCCGATCGCAACTTCCAGTGATTTCTGACGTACGGTCTTTAACTCTTCGCTTGCTATTCACATCAATATACCTACCTGTAAATAGTGAAGACCCAGATGAGACAGCTCCTGCAGGAGCTGTCTCATCAGGGTCTGCACTATTTACAAGTTGATTGTGCAACCAGTGCACTCCACAGCAGTGATTGCACAGCGATACACTTGTACACAGTGAAGATATGTAATTATACAACAGGGCATGGGTAAAGAAGGAGACATGTATTTTAAAATTCAACAAGAGAAGGGTTAATAGAGCGAGCCCAGAGGCAAAGATTGGTAAATAACGAAAAAATGGCTTCATTGCTCCGCCAAACTCGATGTAGCGACTATACCTAAGACTTGTCTCGAGGGATTAGGGAATAGTCTAGGTTTAGGGTTTGGTAGAGAAGATGGCCACTTGGTAGTTGCTGGTTATCATTGTAATCTGTTTTATATTCTGTTTCAGCTGTAGAGTGTGTCGTCCCAACAGGTGGAACGGACAAAACATGTCAGTGTGTCAGTGGCTACATACCAGAGGGGCCCATGTGCAAAAAACGTAAGATAGTTTCCGATACATATACGATAAAACCTCTCTATAACGGCCACTGAATTGTGTTAATTAGTTGGTATTTAGGACAGGTGGCTGCTTAAAGCAAGGTGAAAGTAAAACAGAACGCTCATATAGGAGCGTTCTGTTTTACTTTCACCTTGCTTTAAGCAGCCACCTGCCTTTAACACAAAATACTTGATGTAGTTTAGTGGTCGTTATAGAGAGGTTTTACTATATGAATAAAGTGAAAGTCTCTACTTGTAACGTATTTTAAAAATTCCTAAAAAGTACATAAATAATTTGTGTGTATGCTGAAAAGAAGTATATCGCAAGAAAACCAATCAATAAACATTGACGAAGACAAAACTTTCATGTGTTTGATATCGAAGACCCGATACTATTCGTCAATGTATTAGTATTTATTCGGGTTGTGTTTTAGTTTCGTAACTGTTGTATATTCATGTAGGAAATAATGACGTCATGAATATTAATAGGTTTTTTTATAAAGGCAAATGAACATTGTCCCACTTTTTGGCTTAGGCAGAATCTGTAGAACCAGATCTGTATTACATCATTAGCAAACAGAGTAGACCCTGATCAGACAGCTCCTATAGGAGCCGTCTGATCTGGGTCTACACTGTTTGCAGATGGGTAAAACTTACGCTTACATAAGGGAAAGGTTTAAGTCAATATTATGTTGTTCAACAAAAAAATATAAGTATCTACGAAAACGGTTCATTTTTTATCACTGAGGCATTTTTCGATATAAGTTCAAGTTGACCATATTCAATAACCTACCAAGTTTAATGATATTGCGTTTATTTCAGGGACTACCACTTAAAAAATCGCATTTCAACAGCAAATCAAAATGAATCTTAATGAGAAACTTACAGAAATGTGGATTTCTATTGTCTAAAATGATGGGGATGGTGGTTGAGAGGGAGTGACAACATTTTGATAAAATGTTGGGTTTTTCGCTACATTTCCGTACTTTTTATTGTTCGTTCTTACTATTTTACCTGCATTAAACTACCCACTGCTATAATACTCCAGAATTAAACTTTTGGAATTTTAATATACATGTATTCGGTTTTCTTTCAAAAAAAGGTGTTGTCTTTTAATCTCACTTAACCCTTAGCCTTATACAAACTTATGATCTGCTATTTTCACTTAATGAAATTAAAAAAGCAAACTATTGACCGAGCGTCAAAATTCTTCGATGCCGATGAGATGCCGAGTAACCGGAAGTATCAACAAGAAAAAAACTGTCTGTTTGCTACTCGGCCAATATTGCCTAAAATTGCAACCAACTCGATAACTGATTGCGATGAAATATCAGCCAACATCATTTTCTAATCCTTTACTCCATGAATACGCCTTTCTACGCCTTTGCAAACAGAGTAGACCCAGATCAGACGGCTCCTGTAGGAGCCGTCTGATCAGGGTCTGTCCTGTTAGCTTATGAAATTAATATAAGTTTCTTTCATGGCAATATGCTATTATTACAGCTAATCTAGTTAATATTCAAAATCTCAATATGTTTACATGAAGTTATACATGAAGTTAATCCTTTCACTGCCAATGTCGCATAAATGCACCATGACAAATAGTGCAGTCCCAGATCAGACGCCGCCTTGAAAAGGCGGCGTCTGATCAGGGACTTCACTTTTTGTCTCAAACTCTACGTCTATATCTGTGTTTTATTCCTTTGAAATTTGCATTTATTTATCTGAGTTCCTTATTTTACCGAATGACTTAACAAAAAATGCATTGCAGACGACAATTAGGAATTGGGCGCCGAAAGGGTTAAAGGTTAAATAGAATGAGAAGGGATAAATTGGTTATAAACCTCTTTACAGCTCGCCATGGAGCCAGCTGTCAGTCTGGCGTTGGCTGCAAGACCCGCTTCACAAATGTTGTTAGTGCTGATGGCTCGTTCACCGAGGAAACGTGCTTGCAAAGCAGGTGCAATTGTGCGAATGCATACTCAAGCAAGACAATCAGAATCGGCGGATATCAGACACAGTTTTGTGTTGGTGAGTTTGATAGAACAGCCACAGAGGACACATGATAATAATCTTAATATGCGTGTCTCGTTTGGATCAAAACTTTCCTCTTAGCGTTTTTACAACAAAAAAACCCGGATATTTTAGAATTGTATATCCTTCTAATACAATAGGTATACCCTACAACAATAGTCATATCCTTCTAATGGTTTTAATACAGTAGTCGCCTGCATCGATCATAAACGTACTTACAGCTGAACTTCGATATCTCGAACACGGAAAACTGGAACTTCTGGATAACTTCCAAAACAGAATTGCTCTTAAATATATCGCTACATATACCTAGAAACATATGTTACAGCTTAACACAGTTCTAAAGTAATCATGAAAGCTCCTACAGGAACTTTCAGCATTACTTTAGACCTGTACTAATCTGTGAACTCGAGAAAGTGATCAGATAACTCAAACTCCTGTTATCTCGAATAAATTTGTAAAGTTCCTTGAAGATCGAGATATCGAAGTTCAACTGTATTTCTTCCACTTGTCTTCAAAACAATGTCGAACAAGTGTCAAACAGATTGAATCTTGATGGGACGGCGAGAAAGTCGTGCGTTTAGATAGACGTGCTTGCCGAAGGTACAAGTACATCAACATGCGTATAGATAAATGTGCGTATAGATATATGTGCGTATACTGCCGTATAGACAGACGTGCGTATAGATATAAGTGAGTATACATAGATGTGCGTATGGATAGACGTGCGTATAGATAGCCTTGTGTATAGGTAGATGTGTGTATAGATAGACGTGCGTATAGATAGATGTGCGTATGGATAGGCGTGCGTATAGATAGACGTGTGTATATATAGATGTACGTATAGATAGACGAGCGTATAGATAGATGTGCGTATAGACAGATGTGCGTATATATAGATGTGCGTAGCGTATATATAGATGTGCGTATAGATAGATGTGCGTATAGACAGGTGTGCGTATAGATAGACGTGCGTATAGGTAAATGTGGGTATAGATGGACGTGCATATAGATAGACGTACATATAGATAGACGTGCGTATAGACAGACGTGCGTATATATAGATGTGTGTATAGACAGATGTGCGTATAGATAGACGTGCGTATAGATAGACGTGTGCATTCAAGTATTAAACTTTATGATGAAAAATATAATGTCTGCGCAATATCTGATTTGCTTCTCTCTCTCTCTCTCTCTCTCTCTCTCTCTCTCTCTCTCTCTCTCTCTCTCTCTCTCTCTCTCTCTTATTTCGCCCTCTCATTTTCGCCCCTGTCTCTCAACACCTCTTTCTCTCACCTCCCTTCCTATCTTCCTCTCTCTCTCTCTACCTCACTGTCTCTGTCCCTCTCTGTCTTTCTCCCGCCCCAGCCCCCACTCTCGCTTGCCTTCTCGATCTTCCTCTCCCTCTCCGACATATCTAGTAAATATACTATACATGTAACTATTTTCTTCTTGTCTAAACAAAACCTTTTTACTTTCAGCCGACTATACTGGGACAAAGGTGTCTCTCGGTGGAGCATGTACTGAAACCAAGAAGTGTGCCAGTGGCTTCTGTCACAGGTGTCCGGGTCAGACAAGCGATGTCTGTGTCGGTAAGGACAATCATACAGCTGTAGAAAAACGGTGTCTTTTTCTCCAAATATTTATATGTACATTTGAATTTCAATATTACGAACCTCAAAGGACCATACAAACTACTTCGATATAATAGATGTTTAAGTCTTCCGATTTCTAATCTGAACACTTTCTAAAGTCTAAAGCTTAGTTCTAGTCTAAAAATGATTAAACAGTTCTAGCGCAGTTCTTAAACTAGTGTAGTTCTGGGATCTCGCACATTCTGGGTCTTGCACAGTTTACTAGATAGGACCCGTCCTGTTTTATCATTTCCGACCCCTACCCAATGGCTGCCATCTTAGCATAGCCGCAGTCAACCGACAATCCAGACGACTGCGCACCACAATACTTAAATCGTCATTTCTCCACCCTATGTTGTGACCACTCCTTAGAATCGTTTTACAACGTAGCTTGCTCAGAATCATGCCAATCAGATACTTGAGATTGATCTCAGATTCAGACTTGACATGTGGTTCTCCAGGAAATTGAATGGTATGCAGAAACGCAGGCATTGCGGACACCATTGTTTTTTTTTCTAGCCCCGGTCATTAGTCGGGTTGCGTTACGATCTATCGGTGCCTTGATAGTGGACGTTATCCTTCTCCGTTTTCTAGGGGGCCGCAGTAGCAGCCGTATACATTGATATCGATATCGTCAACAGACAAACTCATTGCCTGAGATATCTTGATCATTCTGTTTTTAAAATCACTTGCCCCACGTTCTCAGGCAGATAATTGAGAATGATCTCGGACTCAGACTCAGAAATTTATAACATTGGACCCAGTTATTTAATATCAATACTCAGTTATTGAAAGACTCTGAGGAAACGCAATGTAAATTGGTCGATACCGACCGCTTCGAAAAGCCACTATAAGATGACGTTATCAAAGCTTGAAATCCGTGACTCAAATGTTTTTTTAAAACAAAAATGACGAAAAGCTAATGATTTTCATTGTGTAACTAACATATTTGCCTGAAGTCAAATCAGACCTCTATCGTATAGACTCCAGAACTAGGATCCCACCCGTCGCATAACGAAATAAGATTTGACTCCAGTGGGATTCGAACCCAAAACCCTGCTATAAACGTGAAAACCAAACCATCAGACTCGAAAGTTGTATATATAGTGGACAGGGGCTCTATTTACAATGTACATCTACAGTAAAGCTCATTTACCCATTACATGTACCTCATAGGCTATTTTAGATACAACCTTTTTGAGTAAATCTACCGAAAAGGAGCATTAACTAGAGAAAAGGAAAATAAAGGAGCAAATGCTCTATTTATCACAATGGTTTCACAAAGTGACTTTTACGGATTTGTCAAAAGTCGTCAATATGAGGGAATGGGTTAATGTGACCACATACTCTATTAACATCAGAATATATACATGCATGAGGTAGCTTAACGCAGGACAAACAATATGTTGAAAGGTCGTATGTAGCGCAATGCAGGGCAAAAGTAATGCATAAATCTCATCAGGAGCTTTCTGCATAACTTTTGTTTTGGCATTTTGCTAAATTAAATGTCCGTTTTTAAAAATACAGAAATAGTCTTCTTTTGAGTGGTCGTATTAGCGAGACTTTACAGAGTTGACACAGATCATATTATTCCTTCAGAAGCCCTATTTGGTCAAGGTCTTCACGTTGTGCTGTACAAATCAGTCAACAATTTTCACATGCATTGTATTTCTTTTGCATTGATTCAATACAAGACAAATGAATAATTTCCGAAGTTTATTTCGGTCTGGTTTACCTTAACCCTTACAATGCTGAATTTTCAAATGGACTGTTCCAAAATTCAAACAGGTCAAACTTATGGTAAAATGTAACATGACAAACAGTGCAGACCTCGATGAGAGGGCTTCACTAGGAGCCCTCTCACCTAGGTCTACACTATACAATGTACACTGTAAGGATGAGCCACTACAGGGGTTACCGATTCCACAGTTACCCCTCGGCAGCCTTACCCAAGAAAATTAATAAAGTTAAACCTGCGATCCATCTCTACCCAAAGTTGTCCACCCTGCCACGCTATCGACGTCTATTTGGAAAAAGAAACAAGAAATTCGTCTCTAAACATGATAAATATCGTTTGCCCTGTGGATACAACTAAATCCTTGCACGCTAGCGGCGATGCCATGGTAACGTATGTAAACAGATTGGATCCAGATGAGACGTGGCATAATCGCAAACAGACTAGACCCAGATCAGGCAGCTCAAATAGGAGCTGTCTAATCAAGGTTTGCTCTGTTCGCTTGTAAAATTCTAAGAGATCTGACAACAGTTTCTACCATTACCAAACACCCATGTGTACATATAACATTTTAACAATTCAGGTAATAAAATTAATATGCATGATGTCATGATTTCTTACATGAATATGCAACAGGGAAAGGGTTAAGTTGTAGTTGACAAGCATGTAATAATATTTGCAAACATTTTGGATCCAGGCCCCAGTTTCACGAACAATCTTAAGTCAGTACAGTAAAACCCCGCTAATACGACCACTTAATAAACAGTCACTGGTGTCGTTTAAAGCAGGTGGTTGCTTAATGCAGGACGAAAGTTATGCAGAAAGCTCCCCTAGGAGCTTTCTGCATAACTTTCGTCCTGCATTAAGCTACCACCTGCCTCTGCCACCCAGAAGTATGCCCCTTTTTGGTGGCCGCATTAGCGGAGTTTTACTGTACTTAATAGCAGGCTTAGCTTATTATGGGTTTTAGACTTGCATTTAGGGAAGATAAGTAAAATAATTGTATTTAAAGAGGAAGTCCCTATATAATGAACGCATATTTTCAATAACATCATAAAATTTGATATTTGTTATGTTAAATCATTTTTATGAAGATTGTCAAATTGAACTCATATCGAAAAATGCGCCTTTGATACAAATTAAACCGATTTCATCAATACTTACATTTTTTTCTTCTACAACAAAGTATTGTCGGCCCTTTCCGTTTAATTGTTCCGCGTTTTGCCGATGATCACCCGATCCCTCCATTGTTTATGTAACAGCTTTTCTCGGAAGTGGTCGGAGAGACGCGAATAATGCGAACAGATACGAAACTAAAACCCAATCCCAATAAAACCGAAACACCAGGGAATAAAATCGGGATCGTCGATATCAAACATATGGATGTTTTGTCATTTTCAACATTTATTGGATAGGGTTTCTAGCGATATACTTCTTTTCGGCATATAAACAAATGAGTTTGTTGCACTTTTAATTACTACTCATGAACAGACTCAATAAAACCGAGTCTGCAATTTTCTCATTTTGCATTTCTACTTTTGCTTTCAAAGGATCACCCATTTTCAGAATATTTGTATATTTTAAGTACTTTTGAAATGCATCGAATGTAGGGACTTCCCCCTTTAAATAGTTCTAATCCTTACAGTCAGTCTGTTATATTTTTCAAATACAGAGCGACGTTTTTTTTACATGAAACGTCTAATTAAACTCTTAGATATATTTTATTCGTTTTAGATCACGTTATAATTTAATACAATACGTGTTGTAAAAATGAACATTGAGTAAACACCTTGCCTTTTTGATGAAATAAACACACGTTTGTGAAAAGTAATGCTCTTGGTCAATCCTTAACCCTTTCGCTGCCAATGCCGGATCTGTGATTACCTATGCAAACAGTTTGGATCCAGATAAGAGGCCGAGTAACTCGGCGTCTCATCAGGATCCAAACTGTTTGTTACTGTTACTATGTTTTTGAAATAAAAATGAAGAAATTCAAAAAAATGAAAATTTGTAGCAGACGACAAAGTTAGCAGACGACAGGGCTTGGCAGCGAAAGGGTTAAATAACATGCGCACATGTAACTAAGTAACTACTTGAGAAGGTTTGTGACTTGATGGATTACTCCATTGGTACTCATTTTAACGACTTTGAAAGCAGAGTAGGAAACTACTGACCTAGTGTGGCACAGCTTCAATTCGAAGCCAGGGTGCCTCAACTAGATCATCCAAGATGTATGGGCCAGACAGGGCATGTACATGTGCCAGTTAGCTTATCCTTAGTAGAACATGGTTTATACACCCATTCCACTGAACGCTTCGAAATTTTGGTAAAAACGCCGCGAATCGTAGCAGGAGCGGCAACAGCGCAGTAGAAGCGCCCTGGTCGTAGTAGAAGCGTAACAGAAGCTTCTTGATCGCCACTTCACGGCAATTGTTTTGACCTTGCTCAAAATAATCGTAGTGGCATCGCCGTGGACTCGAATCGCCGCAAATGAACGCAGCAGTATCGTAGCCGCAGCGTGAGTACGTAGCGCAATCGCAGTCGCATCGCAACAAAAGCGCCGAGATATTTGTCCGCATACAAATGCTTTTTCACACATTTGCAAACAGAGTAGACCCAGATCAGACAGCTCCTATTGGAGCGGTCTGATCAGGGTCTGCTTTGTTTGCTTATAGCATGATATAGATATGATTCTACAGTTTTTGTCGAAGCAAAAACATTTCTTAAAAAGGTTAAATTTTAAAAATGCAGCTAATAAATGTTCATAATATCATTCTTTCTTACATGGATATTGAACAGGGAAAATGTTAATGCTTGAGTCACCCCATGAAAGACAGGTCATGCCCAACACTGTGTTTTTCTTGATCTGGGTCTTCAAAACAATTTGATCAATTTTCTTCGAAGGATGATGGTCAACTGCTTCGAAATCAGCTCAATCATCCATTTTATATAGAAACATTCCAAAAGCGCAACAGAAGCGCAGCTCCTGCGCCTAGGTCGAAGAAAGGTCGTAACAGCATCGTATTAAGCGTAGACGAAGCGTAGCCTGAAATCCCGTGTCGTAGTGGAAGCGTAGTAGAAGCGTCTTGGAGAGACCTCAAGCGCCGTAGAAGCGCAGCAACATCGCGACAGGATCGTAAACAGCGCAGCGATATCGTTATTGAAGCGTACTATAAGCGTACTAGAAACGCTCAAGTCCCAAAATTAGGTACATGACAGCGCTTCTGCGGCGATTTGGAAGATTTTGGAGAAGCGCAATGATCGCCATGAGCGCAGTGGAAACGCCGCCCAGTGGAATGGGGGTATTACTCAGATATCAAGGAATGCAAAATTTATATTACGACCTAGATTGTGATTGAGTATGGCTTAAATTGAAACTGACTGCGGTTTTAATTTAACAATTATATTGTTCAGTGTTTGCTTTTACCTTTAGTTTGCAGAGTAAATTAATTTCCTTTTCTACACGTGGTCTGCTTCCTATTTAACCGTTTCATGAATAGTTATGGATGAAATAATGACATCATGAATATGTATTGCTAATCTTGTAATGGTTTATGAATACAGTAAAACCTCTCTATAACGGCCACTAAATTACATCAAGTATTTTGTGTTAAAGGCAGGTGGCTGCTTAAAGCAATGTGATAGTAAAACAGAATGCTCCTATACGAGTGTTCTGTTTTACTGTCACATTTCTGTAAGCAGTCACCTGCCCTAAATACCAACTAATTAACACAATTTAGTGACCGTTATAGAGAGGTTTTACTGTACAGCACATTTGAAACATAATTTGTGAAGCAAACAGTGACTGTGTTCTGACTAGGAGGCACCTTGAGGATTAACCTGATTGGGTTCAACACTGTTTGACCTATGACTATATATAGTATCGATGGATCAGCCTTTTTTTCTACCAAACACAATCTGAATAACAAACAATGTTGATTCCTGATAAGGCATCAATTTAGACGACGATTGTCTTGGATCCAGATTACAGTAAAAGCAAAACTTTAAAACGGCCATACAAAAGCTATACAAGTCTTAGTCACATACACAGGCGGTAGCTTAATGCAGGACGAAAGTAAAGGGAAACTGTTTACAATTGTGTAGTTTTGAAACCACTGTCAAAAATAGAGCATTTGCTTCTATGGAGCAAATGCTCTATTTATCGCAATGATTTCAAAACATGACTTTTTTTTTTATAAATTACGTCCAAAAGGCGCCAGTAGGTGGGTATTGGTTAAACGGCTTTGAAATAGTCTTATTAGTCAGATGCACTGTTTAATTTCTGCATTGAATACTTATTTATTGTTAACCCTTAACCCTTTCGCTGCCAATGCCGTATCTGTGATTACCTATGCAAACAGTTTGGATCCAGATGAGACGCCGAGTAACTCGGCGTCTCATCAGGATCCAAACTGTTTGTTACTGTTACTATGTTTTTGAAACAAAAATGAAGAAAATCAAAAGAATGAAAATTTGTAGCAGACGACAAAGTTAGCAGACGACATAGTTTGGCAGTGAAAGGGTTAAACCCTACTTGTATTAGCAAACAGCTTGGTTCCAGATGAGACGCCGTGTAACTCGGCGTCTCGTCAGGATGCACGCTGCTTGACACTCGATCAGATGTATCTCAAAAGTACAAAAATGAGTCATGCAGGAAACACCACATACAATACAAACACTCGCCCGAACAGCAACACAAGGAAACAGCAAATGTACATAAGTAGAGAAAACAACAAGAGACGCACAGACAAAACAAACATACAATAGGAGGAAGATGGAAGTACCGCCTTGGAACGGTCAGTGACAAAAGTCACCGGGGGGTTAAACCGGTTTATGGGCGCCTATCAATCACATATACGAATAAGGAGTGAGTAAAGAATGCAACAGATCATAGTGTTGGTAGACATAATGTTTTCAGCACGATGGGGGTTACTTTAAAGTGAAATGCTCGACAGGGAAAATATCACAATAATTCATAATTTATATCCGCAATTAACAACGGAAACCTGTTTTTTTATCACACGGAAATTACAAACTCTGAATAAAATACATCCGTATTTGTGGCACAGTGGTTAACCCTTTCGCTGCCAATGCCGGATCTGTGATTACCTATGCAAACAGTTTGGATCCAGATAAGACGCCGAGTAACTCGGCGTCTCATCAGGATCCAAACTGTTTGTTACTGCTACTATGATTTTGAAGCAAAAATGAAGAAAATCAAAAGAATGAAAATTTGTAGCAGACGACAAAGTTAGCAGACGACAGAGTTTGGCAGTGAAAGGGTTAACATTTAACCCGTTATGAAAACTAATAATGGCTGCCCAAATTTAGTTCTCGTGCACTGTTGACTACATCCGATTTGTCGACGGATTGTCAAACAGCTTGGACCCTGATGAAACGCCGGGTCGACAATGGCCATTTTCTGATGAATAAATATACCGCGTAACCTGATGTCTTATCTGGTTCCAAATTGTGTGTTACCGTGGTAACCCATTATCTAATAGACTATCTTTAGACCCAACCTCTTTGAATAAATCTACCGAAAAGGAGCATTTACTAGAGAAAATGGAAATTTTAGAACTGTAATTTAGAAACAATTGTGATAAATTTGCTCATATGGAGCAAATGCTCTATTTGTCACAATGGTTTCAAACAGTGACTTTTACGGAGGCGTCAAAAAGCGTCAATATGAGCTAATTGGTTAATGGAGTGAAGGGGGGCGAAACACGATCTGGTACAAACATGTTTTATGAGACACTGGTAGATCATCTGGACCTAAATGGTTCGGAAAAAAAGTTACAATTATTGTTTACATATCCAAATGTGAGCAGACATTATTTTTATTACAGAGGGGTAAAGATTAAGAGGTCAAATTGTTTGGTAACCTTTCAACTGCTATACATGTATATTGTCGTCTGCAAACTTTGTCGTCTGCTTCTCGTTTCAATTTGGAAGTTTTCATACAATTTTGTTAAAAAAGCCATATCAAATATGTTGGATCCTAATGAGACACTGGGTTACTCGATATCTCATCTGGATCAATAATGTTTGACGGTGAAAGAATTAAACATCCTGTTTTGATAGATAGTTATTACACTCCTTCGTCGCTCGTTACTTAAGGACACTCCTTCGCAAATAGGTCATTGTCAAGCTGTACTTAATCTTTAAACATCGTTTTTTAAACCTTCGCACTGCTATACAAATTGTTGCCCATTCAAAACTGGGTTTATTGTTTAAGTAACCATTATTCCGCTTCAATGTGATTGTTTCGCTTAAATTCCTACTTGTTGCAGTCTGTACATACTTCCATTCTTCCATTCTTCCAAACATTTGAGCAATAATTGTCTAGGTGTGTCAACTGCTTGGGTGTCGTCGGTACAAGTCAAGGTCTCATATTTGTGGCCCTTCTCGTGCTATAAGCGTACATGTATATGTATGCATTTGCAAATAGTGTAAACCTATACGAGACAGCCCTTCCCATGCTATAAGCGTACAGTAGAACCCCTCTAATGCGACCACTTAATGAATAAACATGGGTTTCTTTATAAGCAGGTGGTTGCTTAACGCAGGACAAAAGTAATGCAGAAAGCTCCTCTAGGAGCTTTCTGCATTACTTTTGTCCTGCATTAGGCTACCACCTGCATCTAGCACCCAGAATTATACCTATTTTAGGTGGTCGCATTAGCGGGGTTTTACTATATATGTATGCATTTGCAAATAGTGTAAACCTATACGAGACAGGTCCTAGGGAGCTCCTAGAGGAACTGTCTCATACAGGTCTGCACTGTTTGCCATTAGAGTTCAGTAGATACAATTGATCAAGATTTAGAATGATAAGTGTAATTAAGATTTATATATAATGGACACGTTTGAATATTTAACAGGACATGGGCCAGTCCCCATGTTGTCTTTATTCCACATGCACTCTATCCTAGTGTCATTTAGTCTGAGTTCAGAGGCATCAGGTTACCCGGTGTTTCGTCAGGGTCAAGGTTGTTTTATAACATACCCGTGAAACGAATTCATGTTATACTTGAGAAAACTTAGGACTTGTGGATTGATTGATTGATTGATGGATGGATTGATTGGTTGATTGATTGATGGATTGATGGATGGTTGGATGGATGGATAGATGGATGTATGGATGGATAGTGAATAAATGAATTAGTGATTGACTTATCGAACGAACGAAAAGACAGAACTAACAGATGCCAGTGGTATGGCAAAAATGAAATGAGACTGAAATAATTAATGAAAAATGAGTCACTCATTTAATGATTATAACACGCATTTAATGAATACAGAGCAAAAGAATATACTACGTTTTAACTGAACATACACCTTTGCAATCAACGACCAATACTAGACGGCTCCTATTCGATCAGAATCTGTTCTGTTTGCTTACGAAAAAATATAGATACATTTGTTCAGATTCTGTCATGACCAACAAGTTATGTGTTCCTATGTCATAACGAAAGTGACTGGAGGAAAAGTGCAGCCAGGTGCGCTTGAACGCGGGACTTACAGGGCGAGTGCTCTACCAACTGAGCTACCCGGTTTGCCATACGAGCTCCACGCACCAAAACGAGCTCCACACACCAGAACCACTATATTATAAAAGTTCCACTTTTTAATATGTATGATGTCATACTCTTCTTACATGTATATACCCCAGTTGAAGGGTTTAATAGATAAGGAAGAGTTCATACATAATGATCACGTAATGCTGAGAGGTCCTTCGCACTGAAAGTAGACTATAACTAGGTGCTCTACTTCAATGCAGATGAACAACCCAGCCCTTTCTTAGTAGAGCGGAACCCTTAGGCAACCACTTTTATGTACTACGTGCACTTTCGGTTGGGGGCTCCTAGGGTACAGATTTAATCATTTCCCTATTGCATATTCGTGTATGAAATAATGACGCAATGAATATCAATCACCTTATCATGAATATACAGTAAAACCTCTCTTAACCGGAGTTCTAGTAGAGAAGACATTAAATATTTTAGGCAGGTGACTGCTTAATGCTTGGTGAAAGTCATGCAGAAAGCTCCTCTAGGAGCTTTCTGCATGACTTCCACCCTGCATTAAGCTGTCACCTGTCTCCAGGACCGATATTTATACTAAATTTAATGTCCGGTTAAGAGAGGTTTTACTGTATGACACTTTGGCTTAGACAGAAACTGCAGAATCTGATATATATTATACCATTATAATCAGACGAGACCCTGATGAGCCGTCTGGTCTGTGTCTACTCTGTATAGGTTAGAGCTTATAAACTGCAGTCTTCGGAAATAAGACGGCCGATAACGCGAGCGAAGCGAAGCGTTTTAGGCCGTCTTATTTTCGAAGACTGCAGTTTATAAGCTCTAACCGATTTAGTGATTGCCCTACTTTTCAACAGGCTCAGTTTATAAGCCCCGCCCACTGAGCAATGACAAACTTGTATATAGTCACGTGATTATGGTACATCTAAAACATCATCCGTTTATGCAAAATACCCAGAAAACCCACCAATCAAACAAACGTCGTCTTTGTTAATATTCTCACGTGTTTATGTTTTGAAAATCCTACACAGTGAAACTGATTTCGCGCCTTTTTCTTGTAAACATTGCCATATTTGGCTTTGTCACGTAATCAAATATTCCCCGTCTATGTGTAAAACAGTTTCACACAATTTTCTGGAGGCAAAATAATAACAACAATAATGACAACAATCTGTCGTTGACCTGCTCTCTGGCACCGAGCAAAGACCTATGTGTTATCATAGGTCTTTGCACCGAGCAAGCAGACTTATCTAACGAAGATTTGTAAGCCGAGAAGACCCAGATCCAGACAACTCCTATGCTGTCTAATCAGGGTCTACTCGGTTTACACAGATTTAAATCTTCACTGGTACCGAAACCGTAACAGTCATTATATTATTATCAGAATAAAGAAATAAGAATAATTACATAATATTACAGGTTTGATTGTTTATGTTTTGTTGAACGGATTACGGTTTCGAATACAGGTTTGCGCTTATTTCCTGATTTATATGCTTATTTACATTAGTCCTTTTTCAATATAATCCTGCTTCAACAGGTGGGATGTTTCGTGATTTATTTGTCCATTTTCTATTGGGTCTATAATTCTGCCTCTCAGTTGTTTGCATTACATAGTCTTCCTCTCCCACGTTTTACACACGTGTACTTGTGTATACTCGTTCACGTGTCGATAGCGTCATAACAGCAACTCGTTCGATTTTTCTAGTAGTGGGCGGAGTTTTGTTGCGCATGCGCACTGGAAGGTTTATCTTCGAAAGTTAGAGTCGATTTTATAAAATTTATGAGGATTAGAGTCTGAAATTTTTCAAAAATGCGGCTCGTTGATTGGATGGAAAAGTAGGGCAATCACTAAGTTTGTAAAATGATTGAAAGGCGTTTATATGAAAGAAAGGGTTAAATTTATCCAGTACATGTATGCGCTGAACTTGTCACCAACCGAACACGACCCCGTTACCCCATTCAAAACAAACTTGGCTGAAAATGTCAATACCGTCCAAAACATAGCATACATATACAGTTAAACCCCTCTAATGCTACCGCCTAAATTAGGGGCATAAGTCTATGTGACAGAGGCAGGTGGTAGCTTAATGCAGGACGAAATTTATACAGAAAGCTCCTAGCTTTCTGCATAACATTCGTCCTGCATTAAGTAGCCACTTGCTTATAAAAGGCCGAAACATGTATTCATTAAGTGGTCGCATTAGAGAGGTTATATTGTACGCTTATCGAATGCCGTTTTGATGTGATGATACTTTCATTCTAACAGTCAAATGGCGCTCTCCCATATATTTTTTAAATCATCATTACGTGACAGAATGAGAATTAAACTGGAAAACATGTCTCCACTGATAGTCACTCTAGCAATATTGTCTCTAAATCAAGCACTTTACACTATATGTTATATACATCAAGGTTGTTCATCTGTGCAAGTTTGGAGTAAATCCTCCCTTTGATGTATGAGGAGTTTGACACACACTATTTTCACTATACATTTCAACGCCCCATAAACGGTACATGTATAAATGGTCAGATCGAACAGTCCCTCTCTTACGTTCATCTACACATTAAAGTTGTTCACCTGTGAAAATTTGGAGGACATCCTCCCATTGATGTATTAGGCGTTAGACACACAAATTTGCCGGACGAATGGACGGACGGACGTACGCACGGGCAGACAAGAGTAAAGCTATATGCCTCCCACATTGAGGGGTGCATAAAACGGATCAAGGGCGCGCCAACTTACACACCTAATTCTACAGATTATGCAATGTTCGAATAACTCAATAAGCTTTTAGCTTTCGTTCTAATCCTATAGCGATGCTCTGTTCATATCATGATTAATGTATACTTTTTCAAATAAAATATGTTTAAACTAAGTCCCATGTTCGAAATGCAAGTTTATAAACAAGTAGCCTTATGTAATTTATAAACACACATTTACTGTCATTTTCTCTTACATGTCCAGTTGAACTTCGATATCTCGAACTGCAATGGGCCATACAAATTACTTCGAGATAACATAAGTTGTATTTATCCGAGTTTCAATCTGAACAAGCTCACAGGTTCATAGATTAATGCAAGTCGAAAGTAATGCTGAACGCTCCTGTAGGAGCATTCAGCATTACTTTAGACCTGCATTAAGCTGTAACATCTTGTTTCTAGATAATTATGTGTAGTGATACATTTTAGAACAGTACTGTATTGTAAAATTTGGAAGGATCGAACTTTCACTTCGAGTTATCCCGAATTCAGATATATCAGAATTCGAGATATCGTATTTCAACTGTGTGTTCTTCACAAAAAGGTTACATAAAGAACGAAAGTAGCGAGTTTTCTGCTTCATTTTTGTGTTGCATTTACCATTTACTCCTTTAGAAAACGCCTAATAATGTCTCTGCAATCAGAGTAGACCCAGATCAGACGGCCCCAGATCAGACGGCCGCTATAGAAGCCTTCTTATCAGAACCCGCTCTGTTTGCTTATAGAATTACAGTAAAACCTCGCTATAACGGCCACTAAATTACATCAAGTTTTTGTGTTAAAGCAGGTGGTTGCTTAAAGCAAGGTGAAAGTAAAACAGAACGCTCCTGTAGGAGCGTTCTGTTTTGCTTTCACCTTGCTTTATAGGAGCGTTCTGTTTTACTTTCACCTTGCTTTAAGCAACCACCTGTCCTAAATACCAAATAATTAACACAATTTAGTGGCCGTTATAGAGAGGTTTTACTGTATATAATTGTAATTCTACAGTTTCTCTCTGAAATGAAATAAGTCTCTGTGCTGCTATAAAGATTAAGGTAATTACATGTAATAATCACGATGTCCTTATTTCGTACACGAATATTCATTGTGTACAGCGATAAAGGCACACTCAGATACTAGAACTCGTCATTTCTCCACTAAACCCAATGTTGTGACCACTCTTTAGAATCGTCTCGAAGATAGGGTTAGTGGAGAAATACGAAGTCATTCTTGAAAATGTTTTTAATTTAAACATCTTATCTGAACCTCTTAATCATTCATTGGAACAGTCGTTGAGGAGAAGTTTTAATATTTCCATTTCTTCTTTTTTTTCAGCCGACACCACATAGATACATATACCAAATTTTGACAGCTCTTCGTCAACGGAGGTAAAAGAAGAACAACGCTCACAACACGAGATATGAAACAAAACATTAAATATTAAAATTTCCTAAATGATCAGCAGATGACAAATAATAGATGTAAGACTGTGATATCTGTATTCAGCTAACTGCGTCGTGACTGGATTTGTTCCATATGAGTGACTAGGCGGCTCATAAGGGCCCAAGCTGGTTGCCACTCAGACAATGTTATGTTAACATTTTCCCTGTTGAAAATTTATGTAAGAAGTTATGCTTATGAAATCATGATTATTTATTAGCTGGATTTGTATAATGACATACAGTAAAATCTCGATTATTCGAACACTAAAGTATCTTTTACACATTCCCTCATATTGACGACTTTGGCGACTCCGTAAAAATCACTTTGTGAAACCATTGTGATAAATAAAGCATTTTCTCCTATAGGAGCAAATGCACTATTGATCACAATGGTTTCAAACTACAAAATTATAAAAAAAATCCTTTTCTCTAGTTAATGCTCCTTTTTCGGTAGATTTTTTTCAAAGAGGCTGTATCTAAAAATAGCCTATGAGGTAATGGGTTAAGACAGGTGGCAGCTTAATGCACGGCGAAAGTCACACAGAAAGCTCCCCTGGGAATTTTCTGCATGACTTTCACCATGCATTAAGCAACCACTGCCTAAAATGGTCTAAAATCTTCTATACAAAAAATCGAGATTTTACAATATGTAAAAAGGAGTGGTTGGTCAGAATTATTGTAATTTCGGAAGCCAACAGAGCAGACCCTGGTCAGGCTTCCCCAACAGTCGTCTAATATGTGTATACTCTGTTTGTATCACCACCTTGAGTGAATCGAAAACATAATACAGTAAAATCTCTTTAAACCGGACGTTTAAATCAGTATGAAGTCCGGTCTGTAAGACACCTTGCAGATTAACGCAGGGTGAAAGTCATGCAGAAAGCTCCTTTGGGTGCATTCTGTATGACATTCATACAGCATTAAACAGCCACCTGCCTAAACAGATCTAATTTTTTCTATAAAATACCAGTTCAAATGTATTTTACTGTAAGTCTTGCTTCAGAACCTAACCCTGTACTCCATGATTATTTTTCTAAGAAATAATGACGTCAAGAACAGAACTTATATTAAATGTATAACGGCACACGACAAAGCAAAATTTGGCCATGGCAGAAACTGTATCTATATTATCTTTTAAGCAAAAAGAGCAGACCCTAATCAGACGGCTGCTATAGGAACAATCTGATCTGGGTTTACTCTGTTTTGCATAGAAAGGCGTATTTATGGAGTTAACCCTTTCTTCCATAAATACGCCTTTCTACGCCTCTATAAAAATCACCTTTTTGAAATCATTGTGAAAAATAGAGCATTTGCTCTGTAGGAGCAAATGCTCTATTTATCACAATGGTTTCATAACTACACAATTGTAAAGTTTTCCTCTCTAATAAATGCTCCTTTTCGGTCGTTTTATTAAAAGAGGTTGAATTTAAAAATAACCTATGAGGGAATGAGTTAGGGGTTTAGATTGTATCAGTAATATAGCAGGATAGGGTTAAAATAATATTAAAGAGATTCGTCCAATATGATACTAGATATATGCACCGCTCCATGAGAAACACTGTCTACACTGTTTGCCAGTGACCGGGTGCCATCGTAGAACTTAATTACAGTGGCAACAAAATGAATAGTGTATCATTAGTAGTACATAGAGGATCTTACATGAGTGTCCATTACAAATTGTTTTTATGAAACGAGTTTACTATAATACATGTAATATGACACGAGCTTTAGCTAGTGTCATAGTCATTATAGTAAACGAGTTTCATAAACAAAATGCAATGGTCACGAATATAAGATTCTGTCTATCATATAACCCTTAGAAAGTGACATAGAGAATGAAACAGGCTATATAACGGCTATTTCGGCGATTGAATACAAATAGACAACTCGCGTGCATCGAATCGGCCATGCAGCGCTACAGTGGAGAAACTGTTATTCTTTCCCACTTAGTGCGTTTCAAACGCGTTTTAAACCCGTTTAAAACCCGTTTAGCATATTCACTTACAAACGCGTTTGTAAACGCGTTTAAACTCACTTATAAGTTAATCGTCAATATATGGTTCCACAGGGCATATTGGGTGTTTAAACAACGTTAATAATGGTAATTTCTCATTTTGTACTTTAAAAGTTCCTTATATATACCTAAAGTTGTGCGGATTGTGTTTTGTAAAGAGTTATATCTCAGTAGATCGTTAAATTAGACGATTTGTATTTCGTTTAAAGAAACAGTGATACTTTTTGTTCCAACCGAAAGGAATCGCACGTTATGTACTTCTGCTTCGTTTTGAGTAGTAAATGGTAATTTGTGCTGTCTATGGGTGTAGCCCTGCCTATGGGTGTAGCTCCAAATCCGACAGAGTTTAAATAGGATTATTTAAATTACCAAAGGACGAGCAGTTCAAGAAAACTTCCACGATGTGAACGTCAAGGGAATGGGATTGTTTGTTCGATTTTATTCTTCCACATTTTTTTTTATATTGGATCAGCTTACGTTGTGTATCGATGGCTGTTTTCAGTGAACTTTATATTACAGAAAATAGTGCAGTCAAAATGCTACATTCTTTTATAAATGTGACTTTAGAGGTTAGCACTGTAGGTTAATTGGCCTTTTCGTCATGGGAAATTATTCTATTCAAACTTTTTGTTAACAGCGTAAACCTTAATCACGCAGAAACTGTCTGATCAGGATCTGCTCTGCATTGCTTAGTCCGTAGACTTATTTCTTTAGATTCGATCATGGTTGTCTAGCGTCTCTGTACTCCCTGTAAATGAATATGAACTAGGTAATGAACTCTTTTAATAAATATTTTTAAGAGAAAAAAGGATTAATAAACACCAGTTAGCATCTGTTGACAGCAGACACCAAATTTGCTTTAAAATCAATTTCCCAATCCTTCTCGTATTATATAAACGGCTTCACGCGCGTTTGCAAATAGAGTAGATCCAGATCGGAAGTTCCTGTAGGAGCTATCTGATCAGTTTCTGCTCTGTTGCTTATGAAATTTTGTTGATCTAATCCTATAGATTCTGTCAGAGCCCTTTGAAATATTAGCATTTTGAAAAAAAAGGCGTTAGATCTCCATGAATATTTGTGTAAGAAATAATGATTTCATGGAGATCGAGTTTTGTAATAATACATGAGTACAGGAAAGTTTGGCTATGACAGTAATTGTACGTATATTATTTCATAAGCAAACCGACAAGACCCTGCTCAGTGATCAGGGAGCTACAACAGAAGCTGTCTGATCTGGATCTACTCTGTTTGTAAATTTGTTTCATTACGTTTGATCTGGGTCTACTGTGTTTGCATTGACATAAACAGGCACGTATGTGGAGTGAAGGGTTTATAGTCGTGAAGTGATTTACTCACACATAATTTTTCATCAGGGAAATAGTTTATCATAAATATGATCCTTTTTGCCATTTTGGAACATGGACAATATTGACCATAAATCAAAAGGAAAAGAGTAATTCTGGATTACTGAATTGTTAATTGGGTGCGTTTTATAGTTTTATTCCAGCTCTAGTTTCAGCCAAAGCAAAAACCTGCTTTCATTTTCACCATAAAAAAAATCAGCTAATAAATATTCATGATAAACAAGCACCAAGCGTACATTACTGGGGTAAGCCACCACCTACAGAGTCACCAATCAAGCAAGACAGGAAGTTGTGACAATGTCCAATGCAGATTAAAGACACCACACTGTGAATGTTGTTTTAACAACTTCGCAATGTATTAATTGCGCACAGGGAGTCAGATAATTGAATCAGTGCCAAAACAAAGACGAGTATTTTCAATTTTGAAAGCAGAATTATTTAAGTATATCTTTTTAGTTATAGAAACCAAAATTGAAAACTGTTTTGTAAATATCTGAAACCAGTCCAGTCCACAAATAATATATATGGGGATGTATATGTCCCAAACTGTTTGTGGTTTTTGATAGATATGAAGTATACCACAGTGTTGTATACTTCATATGTATCAAAAACACAAACAGTTTGTTTAAACGGGACAAATTTGTGAAGTTAATGATAGATCAATCAGTAGACATTGTAAAATTTAAGGTGTGAATTTGGCCACCAATTATGGTAATGGCACAAATTTTGAAAAGTTTAGGGTGAGTCAATCTAACAAAAAGTAAAGCCTATGACTACTAATATTGAGATGTCAGTCGTTTTCATTCAAGACAAAATTAAACTGAAAGTAGTTTTGACCATATTTACAAATGTCAATCGTTGGTTAACTTACTAATTCCAGATTATAGGCTGATGCAACCGATTTCAGGATGAATTTCTAGATAAACTGATCTCGACCGGTATTTGTTTGAAAAATGAAACACGTATTAGAACGAGCTTGTTCGGGCGAATTAATAAAAGTTGGATAGGGTAGTGTTTGGAATAAGTTGTTGGGGCGGAGCTTCAAATCGTCAGCTATTGTTTGATTGGGTGTTAATTGGAGAGATTATTGACACGTCAGGGACAGCATTAGATTTATCTAATCCTAGACATGTTATATCAATTTCGGCTTTTATTTTGAGCAATATATGAAATACCCTTTTCCCCCATACCTTTCGTTTTTTTACTTTTTCGTATAATTGATCGGTCTCGATAATAACAGAGGTAGCCGAATGAAACGCACTTATATACGCAAAAACCGCTTACAAACGCGTTTGTATGCACAAACGGGTATATCGTTTATCGTTTAGTTTGCGCATCGTTTGCGTATCGTTTGCGCACGTGTAAGCATAAACGGGAAAGAATAACAGTTTCTCCACTGTACGATTGGTTCAATATTAAATACGTAATGCATTGGTTTCGCGTATTCATTATCGGCCGGATTCAAACTGTTAATTTGACTAAACATTTACTAGTGCATTTCCGCGGTTTAATGCACTCTGTTTCGGCACTCCTACACTGCAGGTTATGTGACACAAATGCTATACAGTAAAGACTCGTTATTACGGACAACGCAAGGGAAGTCTAGT
Source organism: Azorinus chamasolen (assembly GCA_963576725.1). NCBI lineage: Eukaryota > Metazoa > Mollusca > Bivalvia > Cardiida > Solecurtidae > Azorinus > Azorinus chamasolen. The sequence continues at coordinate 5,139,136 of OY755251.1, read as the reverse complement.
TCGGAATACGAGTATTTAAACAGATGATAGCTTAATGCAGCACAACAGTCATGTAAACACGCTCTGTATTACTTTTGCCCTGCATTATCACAATTTACCCTTTCCCCTTTCAATATTCATGTAAGTAACAATGATATCGTGAATATTTATCAGCTGACTTTTAGATGACATGATATGAAGAAGAAGAATCAAAGACTTCCACGTTGATAAAGTATATATGGTCTCTTCAGCGAGGCTCTACAGCGGTAAAAGTTCGCTATAACAAACACTCTAAAGAAGTCTAATTATGGATATCTAAAACAGATGGAAGCTAAATGCAGGATAAAATATATGCATAACGCTCCTATAGGAGAATCCTGTATTACTTTTGCCTTGCATTAGGCAACCACCTGGTTTTATGGACTCCTATGTTAATAAATCACGTGGTCGCATTAGCGAGGCTCTACATATATCATATACATGTATACAGCAATCCCCTCATAAAAGTATCATTATCAGTCCTTTAGACAGATGGTAGCTTAAAGCAAGGTGGAAGACACAGGAAGCTCTCCTGTCACATTTCTGATAGATATTCGCCGGACATTAAACCTAAATGAACAAAAGAACCAAAGGCATTGTCTGCATATCTTTCGTCCTGTATCGGCTGCATAAATTACAAAAATACATTATTTTGCTGTTTGCTAACAAAGGAACTAAAGGCGCTTCCTGCTTAACTTTCGTCCTGTATTAGCTTCCTTAATTACACAATAAAATACAGTAAAACCTCGATTATCCGAATTTTCGGTATAGAAGAATTTAGACCCTTTTAGGCAGGTGGCTGCTTAATGCATGGTGAAAGTCATACAGAAAGCTCCTAGAGGAGCTTTCTGCATGACGTTCACCATGCATTAAGCTGCCACCTGTCTTAAAGGTCGATAATAATACGTATTTTAGTGTTCGAATAATCCAAGTTTTACTATAAACTATTTTGATGGTGGCTGTAGACAGGTTCTCATGTTTTTGACTGCGGGGAAGAGATTATTAGTTATACACATTGTGATTGCTTACATTTAATGCAGACTGAATGAGATTTCTGCCTATATATTGGTCTTGCGTTTAGCTACTACCTGTATGAAATAAACATGATTTGACAGCTTTCAAGTTGGCATTGCAAAGAGATTTAACTACTGGCTTTACAATAGGAGCTTTCTGTAATACTTTTTATCTGCATTCCGCAATCATCCACCTTTTAACCTATATATATATATATATATATATATATTGTTTCCTCCTCTCACGGAAAGCATTAAATACACTAAACATACATATTCATTGTACATGAAGTAGTTATAATGAAAATTGGAAGCTGGAACATTTTAGCCATTTTAGAAATTAATGATACAGATATATCAAATTCCATTAGCAAATAGAGCAGACGCTGATCAGATGGCTCCTATAGGAGCCGTCTGATCTGGGTCTACTGTTTGCAAATTCGTGATAATGCGTTTATATGAGGGAAAGCGTTAAGACTCATATGTTCAATGAAGACAGGTATTCAATGATAACTGTTTGTCTGCAGAACAGTGTTTATCATATCAAAAATCGCGTCTAAACTGTTTGCAAAGCCAGGGGTCAGTTTGCTCATGGAGTGTTGTGTATACAGGCTATGTATCTTTATCATTACTTGCTCAATATTTACAGTGAAAGTGAACTTCAGATGTAAGGACCAACACGATGTACATAACATGTACACTTGATTTAACCCTTTACTCCATGTATATTCATGTAAGAAATTATAATGTAATTAGAATAATTGTTACAATAGCACATTCACATAGGAACTTTTGGTCAAGGCAGAAACTAGAATCATATCAAATGTAATACCATGAGCAAACAGAGCAGATCCTGATCAGACTCGTCTGATCTGGGTCTACTCTGTTTGCAAATGCGTAGAAAGGAATATTTAACCCATTTGTATCCACGATACCATATATGGGACAAAGGCAAACAGTGTAGACTCTGATCAGACGCCGCATCATGTGGCGTCTGATCAGAGTCTACACTGTTTACTGATAAAAATTTCAATATAAAACAAATCGAAATTGAAAAATTAGACCAGGCATCCCTTAGATAATAAATGGACTAATCCAATATATAAACATGGAAGAATCCAGTGGGCGCAAATGTGTTAAGGAGTAAAGGGTTAATCACGCATTTTATTTTTACCATTTAACTGATTATTCTTATGTAAGAAACAATGACTGTATGCATGTTATTTATATTAATGTTTGTCATGGCATCATGATCAAGCGGAACCTTGGGTCATGGACTACAATCCGGTATATACATGTATATTGTTTGATAAGGAAACAGAACAGACACTGGTCAGAAGGCACCTAGAGGAATCATCTGAAATGGGTCTACACTGTTTGCAAAGGGTTAATCATTTAGCCCATAGATAAGTGTTTAATCCTTTCCCTGTTCTATGTTCATTTCAAAGTTCAATACCTAATGAATATTCATTAACAAAGTAGTTATAAAGAAATATGCAAGGTAGAACATTGTAGACATTTTAGAAAGCAAAGAAACAGATCTATCAAATTCTATTAGCAAACCAAGTAGACCCTGATCAGACGACTCCTCCAGGAGCCGTCTGATCTCGGTCTACTCTGTTTGCAAATGCGTGAAATCACGTTTATATGAGGGACACAGAATTAAAGCATTTGCAAAACGAGAATCCTGACCGGGGTCTTCTCTTTTTGCTTATAGCATAATATTAATTAGCAAACAAGGCAGACCCTGATAGGAGCCATCTAATCTTGGTCTACTCTGCTTGCAAATGCGTGAAAACACGTTTATACATGTATGAAGAAGAGTGAACTCTTTGTCCAATAGAGACGTCTCTTCGCGCCTTTGTTAAACAGAGTAGACCTAGATCAGTCGACTTCTTTAGGAGTCGTCCGATCAAGGGTCTCCATTTGCTTATGGCATTATAAAGTATCTGCCACCAGGGGGCGTAGCTTGGATTAAATGAAATGTGTATGCCGTATTTAACCCTTTACTCCATGAATATTCATGTAAGCAATATAGAAATCAAAAATATTAATTAGATAAGTTGTTATAATAGCACATGGAAACAGGACTATTTTGCCGTGGCAGAAACTGTAGACATCATAATTATCTACATGTACATGTATATTATATCATCAGCACACAGAGCAGACCTTGTTCAGACGGCTCTTATAGGAGCTGTATGATCCCGGTCTATTCTGTTTGCAAAGGCTTGAAATGCGTACTGGTGGAGTTAAGGCGGGTCTTGCAGCCAAAACACAAGTTTAAATAATTTTAGAATATTTCATTATGGCATTTTTCTAATTCTTTTTAACTTGCTGTGTAAAGGCGAAGCGGCCTTCTTGGCCGATAGGAAGAGCTACGCCCCTGGAGCCTATGGGCACATATACGTCCTACAAATATAGCTAACACTAAGTGATTGTGTCAATATGCCTAAACGAACTATTGAAGAGGTAAATGGTTAACCCTTTCCCTGTTCAATATTCATGTCAGAAATAATTGCATGAATATTAATTTATTTATTGTTTATAATGGCATATGAACATATAAACACATCGAAGGCTTGGTGCAAAACTATTCTAACTCCTTCACAAAGTGAAGGAGTTAGAATAGTTTTGCACCAAGCCCTCGATATGATATTTTGACACTGGCCCAATCTGTAGAATCACATCTATACAGTAGAACCCCGCTAATGCGACCACTTAATGCGACCACTTTAACAAACATGGCTGTTTTCATAAGCAGGTGGTTGCTTAATGCAGGACGAAAGTTATGCAGAAAGCTCCTATAGCTTCTGCATAACTTTCGTCTTGCATTAAGCAACCACCTGCCCTTGCCACTATGAATTATGCCCCTTTTTGGTGGTCGCATTATTGGGGTTTTACTGGTATTTTGTCATAAGCAAGCAGAACAGACTGATCAGACGGCTCCTACAGCAGACGTCTGATCTAGGTCTACTTTGTATGCAAATACGTGAAAAAGAAGAAAAGGATTAAATGCACATGCCAGGTAGAGCAGACGACTTTCGCATTTTTGTGGAAGAATATATGTTGTACAAGTCTTTCTCTGTCGATGGCAACTCTGTGATTGCCCATGTTTACAGTTCGGGTCCAGATGAGACCCAGTGTCCCAACACGACCCAAACTGTGCGTTACGTTTGTAATTTGTCTTGAAAGAAAGGGGAAAGAATATCATAGCAGACGAAAATGAGTTACTCCTTGTTAGTTTTTGTAAATATTTCTATTCCGTTCAGGAATTCTATTGTTTGTTATGTACACCTTGAATGACTCAGAATCATGGCACCCGAGAGTAGGCCTACCCGCGGCGCGCTGAATATGACAAACCAGCACATGCAGGCGTTGGAATGTTAAAAATGTGAAAAACCCATACGGGTAATTTTATCAGTTCAAACCTATCGATCGAGTTTCAACGTTGGGTTTTCCAATGTTCTAAAAATAGAAACGCAATACCTGTCAAATAATATTATTTGTAAGCTACAGTACGGTTTCTCTAATGCGACCACTTAATTAAACTAGGTGGTTGCTTAACCCTTTAATTCATGAATATTCATGTTAGAAGTAACGACATCATGAATATTAATTAGTTTAATTATATAATGAAACATAAACACAGGAAGTGTGGCCATGGCAGAATCTGTAGAATCCTATCTATATTACATGTATACCGAAAACAAACTGTGCATATCCTGATCAGACGGCTCCTGCAAGACCTATGTGTGCTCTGTTTTCAAAGTCCTAGAACGGCGTATATATAGAGTAAAGGGTTAAATATTGTAGAAAGTAATACACAGTTCTCTGCATGACTTTCACCATGCATTAACCCATTCCCGCATATTGACGCCCTTTGACGCTTCTGTAAAAGTCACTTTATGAAACCATTGTGATATACATGTATAGAGCATTTGCTCCACAGGAGCAAATGCTCTATTTATCACAATGGTTTCAAAACTACACAATTCTAAAAAAAATCCATTTTTCTAGTTAATGTTCCGTTTTGGTAGATTTAATCAAAGAGGTTGGGTCTAAAAATAGCCTAAGTGGGAATGGGTTAATTTACATGTAACTCACAACCTGCCTCTAACTATTTACTCTATACATACGTCTTTCTACGCCCTTTGCAAACAGAGTAGACACAGATCAGACAGCTCCCATAGGTATGCTCTGTTTGCTTATGGAATACTATAGATCTGATTAGATACAGATTCTGCTTTGGCAAAAAAATTATGTATTTATATGCCATTTTAAAGAATAATATGATCAACATTCACGATGTCACAGTTCATTGATAAAAGGGCTAAATATGTATAGTTTATTTTGTGGTCACATTAGAAGTTATTCAATTATCATCTTTGATTCCATAATTGCCCACACGCTTTGGACGAATAAAACTTTCCTTATAGTTTTAGAGGACTTGTGGCCCGACCAACGCTTGAATACACTAAATGATGCAAACCGTGAAGACGCAGATCAGACGGATACTTTAGCCAGAAATACTGTAAAAAATTAAATCTACACATAACAATCTGATCTGTGCAAGGCTTACTTAATTCCGATTCCTTCAGGCTTTTGAAACACTAGAAGCCGGTTGTCAAACAGCTTGGATCATTATACATGTGACGTCACATCTGCACTCAAGCTGTTTGCAGATGTCACGTAGGCCTATGTCGCGTCTTGCATTACAAGGGTCATGAGCCTACCTTTCACGTTAGTCGCTGGTTACACATAAAGTGTAGCCTGTCTTAAGCGAGCACTCATTTATTGAACACAGTAGCTTTAAAATGCAGGTGGTTACCTTATGCATGGCAAAAATAATGCATAAAGCTCCTGTAGGAGCTTTCTGCATTTCTTTTGACATGCATTAAGCTACATCTGCCTTATCGGCCCATAATTATGCTTCTTGTTGACGGTCGCTTAAGACAGGTTCTATTGTTTAAGGAAGATATGGACTTAAAAGTGACGGTGCCATGGTTTTAAGATAGAATCACTTTGTTTTATCATTTATGTAGTAGCACGTGAAATAAATGTAGAATATCATCATTTAATTACAGTTGAACTTCGATATCTCGAACTCGGATAACTCGAACTTCGTGATGACTCGAACTAAATGTTCGGTCCTTCCAAAACTTACTATACAGAATTGCTCATAAATGTATCACTACATATATCTAGAAACACACGTGACAGCTTAATACAGGGGCAAAGTAACGCTGAAAGCTCATACAGGAGCTTTCAGCATTACTTTACACCTGCATTAAGCTGTTAACTCGGGAAACTATCCAGATTAGAAATCCGATAAGTCGAACTTCGTTATCTCGAACTAATTTAAATAGTCCCTTGGAGTTCGAGACACCGAAGTTCAGCTGTACTTAAGTTAATGTCCAGCTGTATACCAGAACATGTCAAAATCACCCGCTTAACCCTTTCCCTGTTGAATATTTATGTACGAAATAATGGCATTATGTATATTAATTAGCTGATTTTGTTATATTTGCATATGCACACATGATGTTTTGATATTGGTAGAAACTGTAGAGTCAGGTGTTTGGGTTTTTTATAATTTCACAAGCAAACAGAGGCGTCTTATATGAGTCCATTCTGTTTGTGAAGGCGCGAAGTTGTGTTTATATGAACGAAATGGTTAAAAAGATAAACATAGGTGTGTTTTAATGCAGGTGGATGCTTAATTTAGAACGAAAGTAACGCAGTATGATGTTATGGGAGCGTTTTGTATAAATTTCGTCCTGCATTAAGCTACAACCTGTATTAAAAAATCCAGAGTAATACTATTTTCAGCTTTCTGTATACATTTACATATTTAGATACACAATAAAGTGTCAATAATACGACCAATCAAAAGAAGAACATGTAGTAGCTTAATGCAGGAAAAACGTTATACAGAAAGCTCCTATATAGGAGCTTTCTGTATTACCTTTGCCCTGCATTAAGCAACCACCTGTTTTATAGTATCCCATGTTAACCCTTTCGCTGCCAATGCCGGATCTGTGATTACCTATGCAAACAGTTTGGATCCAGATGAGACGCCGAGTAACTCGGCGTCTCATCAGGATCCAAACTGTTTGTTACTGTTACTCTGTTTTTTAAACAAAAATGAAGAAAATCAAAAGAATGCAAATTTGTAGCAGACGACAAAGTTAGCAGACGACAGAGTTTGGCAGCGAAAGGGTTAATTAATAAAAAAAAAATGACGTGGTAAATATAGCCAAATATATATAGTATATTGAAGAGTGCGTACGCCGCACCATGACAAAAACACCCATAACCCTTTCCTTCATATAAACGCATTTTCACGCGTTTGCAAACAGGGTAGACCCAGATCAGGCGGCTCCTATAGGATCATGTTCTGCTGTTTGCTTATGGAATTTTATAGATCTGATTTTACAGTTTCCAACATGGTGAAATGAAATAAATCATGTTCAATTTACTGATTCTGTCAATGAATATTAATGAGGTGATAAAATATTTAACAGAGAAATGTTTAATGGCGTGCTAACAGTGTAGACCCAGATTAAACTCATTGCCATCTACACAGAATCTGATAAGAAGTGATTCTGTTTTATATTCTTCATATAAAAGTATTGCAGCTTCTAGTGCGTGTCAAACACTGTAGAGCTAGAGCAGGTGCCTGTTTGAATGTATCGAAGGCTGATTTTGCCACTGTGCTGCTCATACATATGTTTGACAATTTCCTGGTAATATGTGTGTAAAGCTTATAAAATAGTATGTTAGTTTTGATAATACATTAAAGTTATGTTATGAACATATGAAATTGATTGCTTGTATTTATACATGTACATATGCCCTCACACGCAATATAAGTATCCTTCGCAAACAGAGCAGACCCAGATCAGACGGCTCCCGTAGAAGCCGTCTGATCAGGATCTGATCTGTTTGCTGATAATAAGCGATAAATCTGATTCTACAGTTTCTATCATGGCCGAAACCTGTATGTTTATAGAAATACATCTAATTAATATTCATTGTTTCATTAATACTTACATGAATATTCATGAAGTACTTGTTAACCCCAATCTGTCTATCCGCGATCTGACAAGATGTACTTCTCCCAACAATCGAGGCCGTATTACTGAGGTTCGTTTATTTTTATGTCCCCCAACGGCGGGCATATAGTAATCGCACTGTCCGTCCTTCCGTCTGCCCATCCGTCCGTCCGTCCGTCTGTCTGTCTGTCCGTCCGTCTATCCGTCCCAAATGTCATGTCCCTTCTGTAGCTTTTTTTTTTTATCTGTGAATGGATTTCAAAATAACCTGACACAAAGACGATATGTCGCGTTCAACTCCCTGGTCCGTAGGTCAAAGGTCAATGTCATCATTCAGGGTCATAGGTCGGGGGCATAAGTGTTTCACAAACACACTTTTGTTTCAAAGTTATTTTTTCTGGATGAGCGGATAACGGGTTTGCCATTTCCTTGACATAAACACCTTTTGCACGATTTGCAAAACGAATAGACCCAGATCAGACGTCTTCTGTAGACTCTGTCTGATCAGGATATGCTCTGTTTGCCTATGAAATTATATAAATCCGATCCTACAGGCTAGGTTCAAGCCGTACATTCACTAGAAAAGTTTACCTTATTAAATGGAAGTTAATGTATATTCATGAAGTGGCCAATTCATGCACAAACATTCGTTTAGTAAAGGGTTAAAATTGAAATATACATGGACCATTGTCGCTGTTACATCGATAGTACATATCCATATTCCTTATTGTATACAGTAAAACCTCTCTAGAACGGCCACTAAATCATATCAAGTATTTTGTGTTAAATGCAGGTGGCTGCTTAAAGCAAGGTGAAAGTGTGTTTTCAACAAGGTGGTAGTTAATATATTTTTGTTGATACATTCCTTCATTCGCGCATTTACCAACAGAGAGGACCCGGACCAATTAGCTCTTGTTTAGAGGTCATCTAATCAGGGTCTGTTCTGTTTGCTCATTACATTATATAAGATCGGATTATAAGATTCTTCCAATATCAAAATATGATGTGTACATGCCATTATAAAATAACTAAATATTCCCGCTGTCATTATTTCTTACATAAATACTCAACAGGGAAAGGGTTAAGGTATTTCCGCTTAACCCTTAGCCTGCTATGAAAATGAGGTCTGCTTAATCTCCGATCTCTTGCCGTTGTCACTTACTTCTGATTCGTTCAAACTTTTGAGATATTATTGCCAGAGTGTACTGTCAAACAGCGTGGATCCTGCTGAGACGCCGAGTTACTCGGCGTCTCATCTGGATCCAAGCTGTTTACAAATGTCTGTTAGGTCGCGCTTAGCAGGCTAGGTGTTAATATGATATGGCGCGGGGTGTCTTTCAGTGTTAAGAATTAAATTGTTCGTTATCACTTCATTGATTCAAGTGCAATCCTACTTCAAACCATTGTTCCTGTTTGGGATTTTTCGATATGTTTTAATTGAGACTAAACTTGTTTATGAAAGATCAAGTTTAATCTGTAAACACACGTGATCCCATACATGGGACTAGGCAAATAGTGTAGACCCAGATCAGAGGACTCCTGAGAGAGAGAGACCTCTGATCAGAGTCTGCACCGTTCGCTATATCAATCAATATGAAAGGTTGTCAGCAGGACATATTGTTTTCGCAGTACCCCTTCCACCAGGAAACAAATGACGGGTTCTAAATTACAACTTGGAAGAGTTAGGTCAACCCATTCATTCCAATATTACGTCATGATGAGGTTACTATGGAGACCATAACAGTTTATCCAGCAAGATATAAATTTTGAAATCTTAAATTTTAATAGCAACGGAAGAGTTCTAAATCATACAAAAGTTTGACTGCCGTTCATTGTAAAATTGGGAAGTAAGAACAATTTTCTGCGAACTTTGTGATCACCCCTCGTATTTAAGGAAACCCCGTCCAGATCTTGTTTTGGAACCCACCCACTTTTCATGTTGAAGGGGAACAGCATACAACACATTAGCTGGTATAAGCTGTTGTCATCGATGGGTTTAGCAAACACAGTGCCCACCCTGGTCAAAGGCTCCTTCAGGAGACATCAGATCTGGGACTACAATGTTTGCCTGTATCTACTTTAAAGGACACTCGGCATAGATGAGTTAGTTACGTCACTCTCTGTCAGGCCATGCTCTATACATTATGAACTTTCAGTTCAGCATGGTCCAATGTGGTTTTCGACGTATATGTGCATCACTAAATACAGTAGAACCCCGCTAATGCGACCACTTAATGAATAAACATTGGTGTCGTTTAAAGCAGGTGGTTGCTTAATGCAGCACAAAAGTTATGCAGAAAGCTCCTACAGGAGCTTTCTGCATAACTTTTGTACTGCATTAAGCAACCACCTGCCTCTGCCACCCAGAATTATGCCCCTTTTGGTGGTCGCATTAGCGGGGTTTTACTGTATAAATTATGTACATCACTAAATACCGGTATGCTCTGTCCGATCAAATTCAGATCTACTCTGCTGTTGAACTTTTGACACTTTGATCTCCATGAACCCTAGCATTGAATTCGTCATGATACATGTACTGACAAATAGTATCTGGATTATCCCTTTACTGTATGAATATTCATGTAAGAAATTATAACATCATGAATACTAATTGAATTACTTTTTATACAGGCTCTATAAACATTTTTTTATTATGACAAAATCTGTAGAATCAGATTTATATTCAATCATAAGCAAACAGAGCGGATCCTGATCAAACAGGATTAATGTAAAAGGTATAGTAAAAGGTATGAGTAGGAAAAAAGAGAGGTAGATAAAGGGAGAGTGAGAGAGAGAAAGAGAGAGAAAGAGAGAGAGAGGGGGACATGACAGATTGTGTAAAGAAGAGAGAAAGACAGATACAGAGAGAGACAGATGGACAGACAAAGACAGATGAGAGAGGGATAGCCTATTCTTGTAAGAAAGCGCATGGCTATTAATTAGATTTTTTAGTTATAATAGTACATGGATACAAGAACTTTTGACCTTGGCAGAACCTTTAGAATCATAGATATTATATCATAAGCAAACAGAGAAGACCCAGATTAGCCGGCTTTTGGGTCTACTCTGTTTGCAAATGAGTAACATTGTTTATTTATAGAGTAAAGTTTTACTAACTTGTGACATGTTTAAACTTTTCAGAAACCACTGACCAGCTTTAACCCTTTCCCTCATATAAACGGGTTTTCACGCATTTGCAAACAGAGTAGACCCAGATCAGATGGCTCCTAGAGGAGCCATCTGATCAGGGTCTGCTCTGTTTGCTAATTGAATTTTGATAGATCTGTTCCTTTACTTTCTAAAATGGCTACAATTTTCCATCTCCATATTTCTTTATAACTATTTTGTTAATGAATATTCAGTAGGTATTGAAATTTGGACTAAATATAGAACAGGGAAAGGGTTAAACAGTTATGGCTATGATCAGACGATACTCGGTATCTGATCTGCACGTAGTCTGTTTGCATTTTCAATCAGGGAGCGGTTAATAGGATAAAAATGTAAATTATGTACAGTAAAACCCCTCTAATGCGCCCACCAAAAAGGGGCATCATTCACAGTGGCAAAGACAGGTGGTAGCTTAATGCAGGACGAAAGTTATGCAGAAAGCTCCTACTTTAGCTTTCTGTATAACGTTCGTCCTGCATTAAGCAACCACCTGCTTATGAAGACAGCCATGTTTGTTCATTACGTGGTCACAGCAGAGAGGTTTTACTGTACTCAAATTGTTTTACATTCGGGCCAAGGACTGAACTGCACTTGTATGGCGATACACTGTTCGCGCGCAGTTATTTTTCGTCTGCGACAAATATCGTCTGCTTCAATTATTAAAATCGATTTTCTCTCAGTTCTTAATGCAAAACTAATGAAGAAAATATTCCAAAATAGTGAAATAATATAATACATAAATACTTGAACTGCTCTGATCTTATATTTCGCCCACTAAGGGCCTTTTTCAAAGATTATTACACGTATGTTATGATAATCTTTGAAAAAGGCCATTGGTGGTCGAAATATTAGATCAGAGCAGTTCAAGTATTTATGCAAAACTAATGGTTAATTTATACAACAAGTTGGATCCTAATGAGGCGCCGCATTACGCAGCTTCTCATTTGGATCCAAACTGTTTGCAAAGGTAATCACGATTTTGCCGATAGCGTGTAAAGAGTTAAGTCAAATAAAATATTCTTCTTTACTTCCCGCATGAATGCGTATCTATTTTAAGCGCCATGACGCACTGTACTTCCCCATTTTCAACTAGAATAAAAGGCAACATAAATACACACTGGCTGCATTGTACCACAGGCGTTAAAACAGTCTACAGTTATGATAGATAAAGGCCAAATGCTTGACATTGGCATGGATAATACAGAAATAGAGACGGGGAAAATTGAGGGTATTGTTGACAATATGCTGAACAAGTTTAAGGAGAGACCCGACCATAGTGTTGGATGTAACGAAAACCATGACGCGGTATCACAGGCATTGGGAACCCAACATGCCGAGTCGGGAAAAGAGTCAACCGAGGGATGTGGTGAAGTCGGTTATATGGCTAATCAACATGCCGAGTTGGATCGAGCACAAAACGAGGGGTGCGATGGAATTGGTTATGTGATTGTTGAAAAGGTTAATTCGGGTCGACAACAAACAGAGAGGCGTGATGAAGTTGGTCATACGGCTAAAGAAAATGCCGAGTCCGGTCGAGAACAAACCGAAGAATGCGTTACAATTGGTGATACGACAGATGAAAATGTCGAGCCGAGTAGAAGTCAAACCGACGGATTCGATGAAACAGACGGAATCGAAAACCTGATCATCAAACATGCAGCTCCTAAGTATATGACGCAGGTGAGCTTAGCTGATAAGATCGCCCCAGATGGACAGTTAAAGAGACGCCACCACTTTGCAACCTGTACTGACGGTGCGACGTCAACGGACAAAGAAGACGGAGGAAGTGTTGCAGCTTCTGAGCACGAGTCCATCACCAGTGTGAAAGTTGACGTAAGTGTTTACCTTATAAATACTTGAAGCTTGTATATGTATCAACTTCAGACCTGGTCCCCAGGTTATATACAGCTTCTGAGACTGAGTCTCAGAACACTCTCAAGAAACTCATTGGTCTGAGTCTGTGCGTGCTCAAAATCTGAACAATCAGATGCTGGAGTATGATCAAAATTCAAACAAAGCATTTTATAACTTGGTGACTATGTTTTAACTCAAGACATATTTTTGTTAGGTAACAAGTGTATTTGGATAATCTAGTCTCATCAACAGTGATCCAGATAAGTTGGATTTTTTTTCAAGAATACAGTAAAACCTCGATTATCCGAACAATAAAATACGTATTATTATCGATCTTTAAGACAGGTGGCATCTTAATGCATGGTGAAAGTCATGCAGAAAGCTCCTCTAGGAGCTTTCTGCATGACTTTCACCATGCATTAAGCAGCCACCTGCCTAAAAGGGTCTAAATTCTTCTATACCGAAAATTCGAATAATCGAGGTTTTACTGTATTTCATTTATTTCTCCACCAAACACGATTCTAAAGAGTGGTCCCAATGTAGGGTTTGGTGGAGAAATGACAATATGACTATCTGAGTACGAACATTCATCTGTAGATCACTTTTGCGTACTCTAAATGGTGATATCGAGCTACTTTCGGTTTAACCCATTCCCTCATATTGACGACTTTTGACGACTCTTTAAAAGTCACTTTTAAAATCTAAAAAAGATATTTTCTCTAGTTAATGCTCCTTTTATTAAAAAAGGTTGTATCTAAAAATAGCGTATGAGGGAATGGGTTAAACGATATCCCGGCAGACGGCAACCATCACAAATATAGCATGCTATCTTACAGCTCATTGCTGAGCAACAGATCAATTACATGTGGTCTCATCAATGAGCTGTAATTTATTTGGCAGCGAGTTTTACCGTTTCCCTTTCGCTCCTACGTTCCTCTCTCATTTATTCAGTTACTATTTCATATCAACTTTCTATCAATCGGTATCTCTTCAAAAGAATAGCATCACTCTCTTTCATCTCCCTCTTTACCCGTTCTCCCATCTTCCATATCTCTGCCCCCCACCCTTCCTCCACCCTTCCTCCCCTCCCCCTCCCTGCATTTCATTCTAAACTCTACATGTGTGTTATTATGTGACATGCATACAATTTATTCACAGGAAAGAAAAGAGACCACACTAAAGATTAACGGCCATGTCGACTTCTGTAAGATTGTCACCGTGCGTTACAGTTATGAAAAGAAAATCACCAAGCAACATTACATAAAGACAATCACTGGTCAAGTGGATGGGGATATTGGACTGGAGTGAGTATATACATTCTGTGTTATAACGCTTGTGAACGCTTGTTAACGCTTGTTAACGCTTTCCCGGTTAATTATTCATGTTAGAAATACAGTAACACCTCTCTATAACGGCCACTAAATTGTGTTAATTAGTTGGTATTTAGGACAAGTGGCTGCTTAAAGCAAGGTGAAAGTAAAACAGAACGCTCCTATAGGAGCGTTCTGTTTTACTTTCACCTTGCTTTAAGCAGCCACCTGTCTTAAACACAAAATACTTGTTACCTTTTAGACCATGTAGATCCACGAAATGCCCCCCTGTGGTCTTACACAAACATAACATGCCCTGACCAGAAGGCTCATACGGGGGCGTCTTGTCTGGGTTTCGACATCGTTGGATTAACGTGAGTTTGTCATACATCGGAGATATTCATTCCCAAAGAAAGGAAAATGGTGTTTTGGCATCTTGATCCACGTTGATTCACTGATTTAATACACCATTCTGCATACATGTACTATTGGGAAAATATTACACGAACATGTTCAGCAAACACTGCTTTTTACGGCTGCATACAAAGAAGTGCTGATCTTCTGAAAGTAGGAGTCTTTAGGAGCAAAATGCAAACTCACCGTTTTAATCGATTCTCGCTGCCAGAGGTAACCACAGCTTTATCGATGGGGTAACCATAACCGATTGGGCGATGTGCTCAAAATGAAAATTACATTCGTTCAATATCCAAATTTCGACGAGTTCTCTGTGAATACAGGTTCAAATGAGATCATGCAACCTATTGCCAAAGAAGATGGAATTCTTTCGGCCATGGCACAGCCTGTAGAATCAGATCTATATTAGCCCCATAAGCAAATAGAGCAGACCCTGATTGCACAGCATTAAGCCAGCACCTGTATTTTGAAAAACAAAAAACATCGATAGCATAATATAGAGGTTCAGTTGTTTTATTGATTGTTAGTTTCCCGGGGAAGAAACTGGAGCGTTTATAAGAGTGAGGACATTTGTTAAAGTGCTGGTGTGAGTTGGGATGTGTATTGGAGTGAAGGCGTTTATTCAAGCGGGTATTTGTTAAATTATGTGCGTTTTTAGAGTGACGGCGTTTAACAGAGAGGTGCGTTTATTAGAATGATGACGTTAATTAGAGTAGGGGCGTTTTTAGAGTGACGGCGTTTATTAGAGTATGGGCGTTGTTTAGAATGGCGGCGTTTATTAGAGTATGGGCGTTTTTTACAGTGACGGCGTTTATTAGAGTTGGGTGTGTATTAGAGTTCGTTGTTATTAGAGTGAGGGCGTTTATTAGAGTTTGTGCTTATTAGAGTGAGTGCGTTTATTATGTAAGACTGTTTATTAGAGCGAAGTTGTTTAAAAGAGTGTGGATTTTATTAGGGGGAATCCGGTATACCATAATTGCATTTTCCTTCGTGTACTTCAGGCAACTGGATGAACTTATAGAAGTAAACGGACAGGCACTGACGAACAAAGCGCAGAAAGAAGTGAAGAAAATCTTCAGAAACATCAGGATCAACAAGAAAGACAAAGAACTTCAACTAAACTTGGTGGGTTGACAAATGACACATTACTCAGTCTGAACACTATCTTCCAAATTTATAAAATTAAACATCTTTAGTTAATTCTCAAGTATCTGATTGGTCAGAGGTTTTGAGTGGAACTCCAAATCTGACCAATCCGTCGCTTGAAAATGAACTTAGACTCGGGGAAAGATGTTAATTAACCCTTTACATGATATTACAATGTAGATAGCAGACGAAAATGTGTCTAACCGAAGACAACGTGTCTAACAGCAGACGTCAATGTGTATAGCAGACGACAAACGGTCTAACAAATGACAATGTTTCTAGCAGATGACAATACGTTTAGCAGACGACAATGCTGGTACTGAAAGGGTTAAAGCAAACTGAAATTAATGACGATAACTGTAAGTTACTTTGGCGGGAAGAAGATTCCTGTGCCCATTTAACCATTCGCTTGCTATTCACTTCAATATACCGACCTGTAAATAGTGAATACCCAGATGAGACAGCTCCTGTAGGAGCTGTCTCATCAGGGTCTGCACTATTCCAGAGCAGTGATTGCACAGCGAAATACTAGTACACAGTGAAGATATATGTAATTATACAACAGGGCGGGGGTAAAGAAGGAGAACTGTATTTTAAAATTCAGCAAGAGAAGGGTTAATTCTGTATTAAGCCTTTCTAGCTGATTATTCATGTCAGAAATTATGAATACGACATTATTAATATGTATCAGCTTAATGTTTATAATTACATATGTATACAAATGTTGTTTTTCCTTTGGTAGAAATTGTAGCGTAAAGTAGAAATTATAATTCGTTAATATCCTATATGTTCTTGCAGAAAGTTCGAAGATGGCAGAAGTCCCCAGTAGACAATCCAGTGTGGACCAAAGTATTTGAGATAGATTATATGATGATCTTAGTTCCCGAGAGTAGAGTTATTAAGCGCACTAGGAACTGGCCTTTAAGTAAGTAGGCATATACATAATGATTATCAAACCTTAACTTCCTGAATAATTAAAAAAAGAACTCTTCCTACGACTCTTCAAAAGAATGAAAATTTGTAGCAGACGACAAAGTTAGCAGACGACAGAGTTTGGCAGCGAAAGGGTTAAGGCATAAATTTATGGAATTAAATTGAAATGAATTATTATACACTCCTAAAGCAGCAGCCTGATCTGGGTCTGCTCTGCTTGCAAATGCTGAAAACGTGTATACAGTAATCTCCTCTAATCCGGACGTTAAATTTAGTATGAGACATCCGGGTGAATTTAATGTAGCATTCAGCAGCCACCTGCCATGATCTCTACTAGAATTCCGGTTTAGAGGGAGTATACTGCACATGTATATGGAATAAGGGGATACAGTTGGGGCAAAATTAGAATTAGCAGAACCACTCTTAACCCATTACCTCATAGGCTATTTTGAGATGCAACCACTTTGAATAAATCTACCGAAAAGGAGCATTACATGTAACTAGAGAAAAGGAAACTTTTAGAATTTTGTAGTTTGAAACCATTGTGATAAATAGAGCATGTGCTCCCATAGGAGCAAATGCTCTATTTACCACAATGGTTTCACAAAGTGACTTCTACAGAGTCGTCACAAGTCGTCAATATGAGGGAATGAGTTAAGCGATCATTTATTTCAATGAACACGAGCATCTTAAAAACAGGCTGTTGCTTAACGTAGGGGTAGGGGGCAGAAAACTCCAACAGGAGATTTCTGCGTTACTTTCGACCTGCATTAAGCTACTAGCTATCTTACACACCAAAGGTCAGATAATGATCACTAAAGACAGGTTCTACTTTAAAATATAATAACAAGACTCTATCAGAGGCAGGTAAGGAATGTATATATATATTAACCCTTTCACCGCAAATATCGCATAAATGTACCACGACAAATAGTGCAGTCCCAGATCAGATGCCGCCTTTTCAGGGCGGCGTCTGGTCAGGAACTTCACTTTTTGTCTCAAACTCTATTTCTGTAAATGTACTTTATTCCTTTGAAAGTTTCATTTATTTATCTTATGTATAGGTTAGTGTTTGTTAGTCAGCATTTACAAAAATAAATCGGTCTAACGGGGCGCAGCCCCGCGACCGATTTATTTTGTAAATGCTGACTAACAAATACTAACCAATTTAGTGATTGAAATTATGTTTTGTTCACAAAATGTCGCTCTCCCTATGTAATAAACATACCTCTCACCACCCGTCACAACCGTGCGGCAAACGCTTGTATAAAATGTACCTGAGACGCGATATATTTCCGACAGCAACACCACAGTTTTCCGAGAATAGCAGTGGATATTCAAGCGAATTATAAATGGATAATTTTGATTTATTTAAATATGTAAGTACCAATACTGTCCAAACATGGGGTCGGTCACGGCAACTCAAGATCTCAATAACCGCTTCAGAAGTTCACTAATAAAGCCGGTAGATGATTACATTGTACTTTGCAGAGATTTCCCGTGAGTTCGATTGTATTATCAAGAATGATTATTAATTCATTTTCGTCAATGCACATGTCTACAAATCGTTTAACCCTTTACTTCATATAAACGCGTTTCACACATTTGCAAAGGGAGTAGACCAAAATTTCAAAGTTTATTTGTATAAATGCAAACGGAGTAGACCAAGAACAGACGATTTCTATAGAACTTGGTGTCCCCATCAGCGAAATTGGCAGCAACAGTAGTTTATCAACTCTGTCTATATTCGATCGAGGAAACACCGGTCTTAACCCTTTCCATCATATCAACGCTTTATCGCAAACAAAGTAGACAAAGACCAAACGTCTAATCAGGGTTCGCTCTATTTTCGTATAAAATTATATAGATCTGATCCTACAGTTTTTGTTTGAACCAAAAGTTCCCTTGAAAAGTTTACATTATTAAACAAATGGGTTATTATTATTCCTGGATTGATCAATTCGTGTAGATCTATAAATGTTCCTTAGAGAAAGAGTTAAACACTGCTGGCTCCAAATTATAGCTAAAGATTCAAAAAAAAACTTTAACAACCAACACATACATTGTTTAGTAATTCAAATCCCTGAGAGTGTCATAAAACATTGTTTTCGTTAAGAGACAGCAAAAATGATTACTGTTTTTAATTTTAGTTTATTTTTCATTTATGTTCAATGCTAACGCCCAGCCTGATGTCAAGAGTTATAAAGATCAGTTTAATATTTATTGTGATAATTGTGTCTTTTGTATCCCCCTTTTTTGAAATCATTGAAAGCTTGAATCTACATCAGTTGCTAAAAAACTGTTCGGAATATCGAGGCGTCATGTCAATTTCATTTGCTCCAACAGGCTTCAGCCGCTAGCCGCTATTGTATCCTGTCCCTGAACTGATTCTGAACGCAGGTGCAATATAAAATAGACCGACTTTCTGGGTAAATTGTCACTTACTTCGGTAAATAGACACTTACTAAATAAATGGCCAGTAACGGCTGATTTACTAAAATAAATCGCCAGAGAATTTGAAAAATACTGCAACGCCATTGGGCTAAATATAATTTCAATCACTAGGTCTTTATTTTACCGAATAATTTAGCAAAATTAAATTGCAGACGACAATTATCAATTTGACACCGAAAGGGTTAACCGATTGTTTCACTTTCACCTAGAACGTCTGCGAGACAGAAGGCTTTCAGTCAAAGATATCAAGGAAACCGTCCGAGGCATTCAAAAATTATCGAAGGGAAATATTCGCGTGGAAAGCATACAAACTCCGTATCACTGCCGTATCGAGGTGTGCAGTAACAGCCAGTATATGCACTGGAGTTCTGATGGACTTCTCAGTAGCAATGTTCTTGATTCCAAAGATGATGGTGAGTACAAGATCCAGCCATTTGTTATCTAGACATTTATGTAACTCTTTACTCCATGAATATTCGTGTAAGAATTAATAGGAACATGAATATTTATTAGTTAAATGTTTATAATAGAATATAATCACAGGACATGACATTTGGTATCGACAGAAACTAGTCAGATATATCATGATTTCATAAGCAAACAGAGCAGACCTGAATAGACGGCTCCTACAAGAACTGTCTTATCTGGATCTACTCTGTTTGCAAAGTCGTAGAAGGCATATTTCTTGAGTAACAGCTTAACACTTTTTCTGGAAAAAAGCCAATTTGGGAGCAACATTGCGTCTCATCAGGATCCCAACTGTCTGACGTTGTTCATACACACTTGAACTTCAATAGTTCGAACTCGGATAACTCGAACTTCGGGATAACTCGAACTTCGAGAACTCAGTCGTTCCAATATGTTCAATAGATAATTGTTCTGAAATGTATCACTACGCATAGATAAAAACACGTGTGACAGCTTAATACAGATCGAAAGTAATGCTGAGAGCTCCTGCTTCATCTACACGGAGAGCTCTCTTAAAAAAGGCCAAGTAATGCTGAAAACTAGTAATACTGAAAACTCCTACATTGAGCTGTGAACTTGAGAAATTGTTCATATTAGAAATCGGATAACTCGACCCTGATTAAGTCGAAGTAATTCGTATGATCCATTGAAGGTTGAAATTCAACTGTACAGTAAAATCTCTCTATAACGACCACTAAATTGTGTTAATTAAATGATATTTTGGGCAGGTGGTTGCTTAAAGCAATGTAAAAGTAAAACAGAACGCTCCTATGGGAGCGTTCTGTTTTACTTTCACCTTGCTTTAAGCATCCACCTGCCTTTAACACAAACTACTTGATGTAATTTAGTGGTCATTAAAGAGAAGTTTTACTGTATTTACTTAACAAAAAGAGACAACTTTGCAGCAGAAGTTAAATTAGGATTGAATAAACACAATATGCACGTGACAGCGAGAGTTTCGAAAATGACTAACTCAGTTAGACATAGCTGAGCACTATGCTGTGCAAAATTTATCGACTGCTTCAAATTTAAGTTTTGAATATTCTTCCTTCTTTGTTAAGAAACGTGAAATAACTCAACTCGAACAAAACACTGCATAGGTTCCCACAGTTTTACGAGCGGCAGCGGAGACTAAAAACCCGCCCATCTCTAACCTTAATAAATACATACCATTGTTTGTTTCAGCATTATTTACAGCCGAACCTTTCAATGGCAAAGACGAAGGACCTCAGCCATTTTCCCTCATTGTTTTTTGCAACCGGTTTTTTGCAGAGATTGATGGCAAAAAGATGTTTCTAACTTACGATCCAAATGACTTCGACGTTTACTGCCAGGTTAGTTTTTCCATCACCTTGCCAATTGCCTGATAATTATTTATAATTTTTACTTATGCAGACTTCCTGATAAGATGCGTAAATTAAAATATTTTCAGGTATAACTTCTTCATTTCTCCACGAAATCCTATGTTGTGACTTAGAAGTCAGATGATTCTAAGTAATCCGCATGGTCCTTTGGAGTTGGAGTGTTTGGAGTTTAACTGTAACTACAATACTGTTGTTTGGACACTCTACCCATTCCCTCATACAAACGCCTTTTCACACCTTTGCAAACAGAGCACCCCAACCCCCTCAGATCAGACGAGTCCTACACCCGCTAATAAACCATTTCGAGGGCTTGGTGCAAAACTATTCTAACTCCTTCACTTTAGTGAAGGAGTTAGAATAGTTTTGCACCAAGCCCTCGATTTGTACTTCATAAAAATGCATTTTCACGCCTTCATATACGAACACATTTTCACGACAAACAGAGCAGACCCTGATCAAACAGCTCATACAGTGGTCATCTGATCCAGGGTTCATACTTATAAAGCTTTTAGTTGAGTGAGTTTCGTTCTCAAGCTTTATATTGGTCAGATTTGAGTTCTCAAGCTTTTGATTGGTCAGATTTGAGCCAAAGGCTCAAATCTGACCGATCAAAAACTTGAGAACGAACTCAGACTCAACTAAACGTTTTATAAGCATGGACCCAGGTCTACTCTTTTTGCGTATGGCATTATAACAGACCTTGCTCTATAGTTTCTACCAGTACCAAAAGCTACATAATGTATATATGCAAATATGAAACTTCAGCTAGTAAATATTCATGCCATTATTTCTAACATAAATATTCAACAAGCAATTGGTTACTCTGTTTTTAGCTCGACACCGACGACAAAATCGCTACCGAGGACATAGACGAGCGATGTTTTATAGACAGATCGTTTGGCAACAAGCGGCTCTTCCAGTCTTCCTTAGACAGAGGTCAGTATGTAGATTAAGTAATTACCATCTGTAGGATTTCTCGTCTGCTACGAATACTTAACCCTTTACTCAATGAACATTCATGTGAGAAATATTGACATCATGAATATTAATTAGTTTATTTTTTATAATGGTACAAAAACACATGAAATATTGGCAATGGCAGAAATTGGAAAACAGAGCAAGCCTTATAGGAGCCGTCTGGTCTGGGTCTACCCTGTTTGCAAAAGTGTAGAAAGTAGTTTTTCTTGAGAAAATGGTTAACTCTTTCGCTGCAAAAAAATGTCAGCTTCAAATATTGTTGTCTGCAAATGTTGTCGTTTGCTACAATATTCGTGTGTTCAAGCCCCCATTTTCTTTCCAGTAACAAATAGTTTGGATCCTGATGAGATACAGATTTATTCTGTTTTCAAGATAATCCCAGATGCAACTTTTGCAGCGAAATAGTAAATGACAACAAAGAATTAACCATTTACTCCATAAATACGCTTGTACTCGGTATTGATGCCCTTTTCATCCACATGACCCGTTCCATGACCATCTTGTAGGCGTTTGTCATAGCAGTAGGTGACCATAGTCTGAACTTAGACCTATCTGCTCCCTGGGTTAACTGAAAAAGAAAAATATGGGTGTGCAGACAGCTATATTATCTCTCTCTATCACTCTCTGTCTCTCTTTTCTGTCTCTGTCTCTCTGTCTCTCTGTCTCTATCTCTGTCTCTCTCATTGTATCTCTCTCTCACTGTATCTCTCTATCACTGTATCTCTTTAATTTTGTCACTCTTTGTCGTTACTCACTTAATTACTTCTACAGGGAATATATAAGGGCATAGTAACACGGGGTGAAAGGGGGGGGGGGGGTCATAAACCATCATAAACCGTTGAAATTATGATCTGCATGAAGAAAATGGTGTTTCATTTAATAATCACATGTAAAGTTTATAGCTATAAAATACTTCCGTAAACAATGTATGACGTTGTGTCACGTTTTTATTATGTGTTCTATATAAAGAAACCGGTATTTACATAATCTGGGACCCGGCGTCTGCTTGTAAATATGTATCGAGGGTGTTATAAACGCTTTGAAATAATGTTGCGAAATGTGCATTAGTGCTTTAGGTTAAAATAGATCAGTTTTTATTTATGGTGTTGTAACGTACCTTTATTCTGAACATTTCTCGAGTTTTATTGATGTTTTATTGCCGAAACGCTTTGTTTACATCGGAGGGTATTCCACTTCCTAGTAAGCGTCATAATCTCGAAAAATCGCGCGGTTCATTCTCAACGTACTTCATTTTCAGTGTTGTTAAACCTTTTGATCCTTCGAGATCATGAATTTCAGTACTTCTTGTTCTGAAAATTGAATACCGCTTTGAATTTCAGTACTTCTTGTTCTGAAAAAATTGAATACCGGTTAAGCCGGTGCTACGGGGCGTGAGTTGTGTTGCACTTTCAATTAATGCTCATGAACAGACTCAATAAAACCGAGTCTGCAATTTTCTCTTTTTGTGTTGCAATTTTTGCTTTCGGTGGATCACAACCCTTCAGAATTTATACATACGAGGAGACCGAGGTTACCTCGAAAACTGGGTACGCGACGATATACAAGATGTAATATCATATAATATAGATCTAATTATACAGTTTCTGCCTGAGCCAAATTGACATGTGTTCATGTGTCATTATAAAAATATCTAATTAACATGTACGATATCATCATTTCTTTCATGAATATTCATGGAGCAAAGGGTTAAAGAAACACATGAACAAAGTGTCAAGCGAGTTTGATCTCTCAATGGGACACCAACATACAGTTTACATAGGAACACGCACACTCGTCGCTAGCGTGAGAAATGTTAGGCTTTATTCTGCCCTTAAAAGTGTCGTCTGCTCGAACGGGAACATCGCCAACCGAGTTGCAAACAGCTTGGATCATGATGAGACGACAAGTTACGCGGTGTCTCATCTTGACACAAGCTGTTTGCATGTGCCATAAGTGTCACAATTAATAAAAGAAGAAACAGGACCCCTAAAATATGAAAAACGTAACAGCCTCTTAACCGTTTTCTTGTTTAATATTCATGTAAGAAATAATGACATCAAATGACATTAATCTACCGAAAAGGAGCATGAACTAGAGAAAAGAAAAACTTTAGAGTTCTGTAGTTTGAAACCATTGTGATAAATAGAGCATTTGCTCCTATAGGAGCAAATGCTCTATTTATCACAATGGTTCCACAAAGTGACTTTTACAGAGTCAAAAGTCGTCAATATGAGGGAATGGGTTAAAATGAAGAAATACCCACTCTGAAACTTGACCCACTCCCTAATAGCCCAGCCTCTGTGAATAAATCTACTGAAAAGGTGCATTCACTTGATGAAAGGATGTTTTTAGAATTGTAGAGTATAGGAGAATGGGTTTCAAGTAGACGACATTGGTTGCGGAACGAAAATATTTGATCAACCCAGTTTAATAGTTTAACCTGAATCACTGTACTGCATACATACTAAATGGCTCTTAACAACATACACAACTCTTAACCTTAAACCACTGTAAACAAGAGAACCGCAAGCGGTACACGCATACATGATATGAGTATTGGGGGTGGGGGTTGTTTCAAAACACTGCATTACAATTATCATATTTTAAATAGCCTCCAGTTTCCCTGATTCAATATGCCTTGACATTTTTAACTTAATGTATTTTAAGTTGACATTTTCTAATTTGTGCTTCAGATCTTGATCTCCATATTAAGGTGGTATTATATATAAAACAACTGAAGTGAATATCTTATTAATAAAAAAAAGTTACGGTTTAATTAATAGCCTTTCAATAGTTTTCCAAGAAAAACAGCAGACAAAAGTTGACAAAAGTTGACCGACGAACAAAGCAACAAAATAATATGAAATATTTAAAAAAACGCAATATATGTGAAAATCCATATTAAGGTAACATCATATAAAAACTTGAAGTAATCATTTGAAATAAAAAAAGTTACGACGTTTGCATAATTTTTAAATGCAAATGTAAACTCCGTGACGACAAATCAAATGAACCTCAGAAACCAAGAGCAGCAATGCAAAAATAGACAAGTGCAGACGATGTTTTATTGGGTCTGTTCATGAGTAGTTATTAAAAGTGCAACACTGCTCATGCCCCCTAGCAAAGCGATATTCATTTTATAAAGCATTGAAACTGATGATCCCGAAGGACCAGAAGGTATAACATCACCGAGAATGAAGTAAGGGACCACCACTCATGCACTTTACACCTGCTGTTGTAAAGTACACAATTTCTGAAAGTAGGAGATCCTTCGAAAGCAAAAGCACCAATGCGAAAAGAGAAAAATACAGACCCGGTTTTATTTAGTCTGGGCATGAGCAATTGTAAAAGTGTAACACTGTTCATACCCCTAGCAAAGCTACTGATCTGGGTCCACTCTGTTTGCAAAGGCGTGAAAATGCGTTTATATGAAGGAAAGCTTAAAGAGAAGTGTAAGCATTGTTAACGCTTAGATGTTTTACCACTTACTAATATGGTAATAACATATAATAGTGATATAACGGGGCTGTTTTACTCATTGAAAAAGAAGTATACCCAGATCAGACATCTTAAGTATAGGAACAGTCTGATCAGAGTCTGCTAATGGAATCATATACTTTGTATAGGCAGATCTGATTCTACAGTGTGTGTCATTGTCACTTGATTCTACATTTTATTTGTGTATATGTCCAGAGCTAGAGACGAGGATACGTACCTAAATACTAAAATCGTCATTCTCCACCAAAGACTATCTTCTGTCTTCGAGACGATTGTAAAGAGTGGTCACGGTATAGGGTTTGGTGGAGAAATAAAGCATTTATTCTTGAAAATGTTTGAAATAATTATGAATCTTATCTGGAGCTCTGTATGCCATTGACAAAACTCATGTACATGTAATTAATATGTATGAGCTCATTATCTCTTACCTGCATATTTGCATATTCATCAAGACAATTGTTCAGTGATTAAAAATTAATACAATAAAATCCCTCTTTAGCGAATGCCTTTCTAACAAACATAGGTGTCTTTAAACGCTGCTTGTTGCGTAATGCAGGACGAAAGTAATGCAGAAAGCTCATACAGAAACTTTCTGTATAACTTTAGTTTTGCATTAAGCTACCTTATGCCTTTAACCCTTTCACCGCCAATGCACCACGACAAATAGTGCAGAGCAGGGCCTTCACTTTTTTCTCGAAAAGGCAGCGTCTGATTTGGGACTGTACCATTTATCTCAAATTCTATTTCTATATACATGTATGTGCTTTATTTCTTTGAAATTTGCATTTATTTATCTCATTTCCTTATTTTACCAAATGATTTAACAAAAGTGATTTGCAGACGACAATTAGAAATGTGGCACCCAAAGGGTTAAAACGCACCATTATACTTTCTTTAACTCATTCTCTCCTAGGCTATTTTTAGATCCAACCTTTTTTAATTAATCTACCAAAAAAAAAGGAGCATTAACTAGAGAAAAGGAAAATTTTAGAATTTTGTAGTTTGAAACCATTGTGATAAATAAAGCATTTGCTCCTATAGGAGCAAATGCTTTATTTATCACAATGGTTTCACAGTGTGAATTTTATAGAAGCGCAAAAATGCGTTACTAGGGGATAATGTGTTAAGTGGTCACCTTTGCAGGCTTTTAGTAGAATACGGTTATGCATTTTTTCAGACCTGTTCATGTTCTACGACTCAGCTTCCAAGCAGTTCAAAATGAAAGATATTGGTTCTAAGTGGTTACTATCGCTACAAAACGAAGAACCCGAGAGTTACAAACAATTTGACGGGTGTTGGTTCCAAAATATTGGCATCGAAGAATCCACACAACCAACCAAACTTGACTCTATGATAAAGCTGTTTACGTGCGGTATCGTTCGGTCTTCCGGTTTAAGGAGAAGCAGAAATACCCCTATGACCAGGGGTAGTTGAACTTCAGTGAAAATGTGTGTATAGTGATTAAAAGTGTTGTTTTTTTTAAATGTTTAATTCTTACTCAGATCGATTCCTACATTTTTCAACAAACTTTGTAGACCAAAACCAACGTATGTCTGTAGGAGATTCCAGATTATGGTCTACACTGTTTCTTTCGCCCAATGGTTTCCAAAGATCGACAAGAGATTTATTCTTTAACCTTCCCTGTTCTATGTTTATTACAAATTTCATTACCTACTGAATATTCATGGATAAAATAGTGATAATGAAATATGGAAAGTGGAACACTGTAGCCATTTTAGAAACTATAGAGACATATGTTTAAAATTCCACAAGAAAACAGAGCAGACCCTGATCAGACGGCTCCTATAGAATCCGTCTGATATGGGTATACACTGTTTACAAATGCGTGAAAACACGTTAATATGATCTCCACCATATATTCTCCTGTTGGAGCCGTCTGATCATGGTCTACTCTGTTTGTTTATAAAATATAATGGATCTATTTCTACAGTTTCTGTTATGGTAAACATTTCACTGTTCCTGATGCCGTTGTAAAAACAAAACAAGAACCAACTATTTAATATCTATTAACTCTTTCGCTGCCAAAGTTTGTCGTCTGCAAACTTTGTCGTCTGCTACAATTTTCTTTTTTCATTCTACTTACAAACAACTTGAATCATGATTAGACGTAGACTTACTCGGCGTCTCATCTGGATCCAGACTGTTTGCATAGGTAATCACACGTGTAACCTTTCGGTAATGTTCGTTAAAGCTGCACGGTGTATTGTTTGAATAAACGTACACAATCGTAACTCCTCGGTAATGTCCGTTAAAGCTACACATGTCTCGCTTGTACATGTGCGTAGTAGACCTCAGCCATTAACTCTTTACTCCATTGATGTTTAAGTAAGGAATAATGACACCATGAATATCTACTAAAATATTGTGCAATGGCATATGAAAACAACAAGTATTGGCCATGGAAGAAACTGTAGTGTCATATCTATATTATTTCATAAGCAAACATAGCAGACCTGGATTTATAGAACGTTCCCTAGATAACGAGAAAGGGCGGCCATGATGCAGGCACTTGTAACATTAATAATGCCACACCGTTGAGATGTGTGTTTGCAGTTCCACTGCAAATCAGACCAAAACTGTAACCCTTTATCTCCATGTTAACCATAGATGCGACAAAGGCAATCAGTCATGACCCAGATCAGAGGGCTTATAGTGGAGCCATCTGATCAGGGTCAAGACTATTTACTGAACCCAATGATCCATTGATCTTACCAGTATATTCTCTGTCTGCAATTCTCCCCACTCAACCTTCATTTTGACATCTGATATGGATGGGTTCAACATTTTTAACCATTTCCCTCACAGGCTATTTATAGATCTAACCTCCTTAAAATCTACAGAAAAAGGAGCATTTATTAGAGAAAAGGAAAAATTTAGGAATGTGTAGTTTTGAAACCATTGTGATAAATAGAGGCTTTGCTCCTATGGGGCAAATGCTCTATTTATCACAATGGTTTCAAAGAGTGCCTTTTACAGAGGCGTAGAAAAGCGTATTCATGGAGGAAAGGGTTACAATACTGAATCAGAGCAACCGATAAATGTACGTACTCAAATACCAATATCGCCCCCCCCCCCCCCCCAAAAAAAAAAAAATAAATAAAAAAAAAAATAATAATAATAATAATAAAAATAAAAAAAACGTTACTCTTGAAAATGATTTTAATTTATACATCTTATCTGGCCCTCTGCTGGATACTTTACTCCATGCTATATTTATACATACATGTATAGCGCATGCGAGGATAACACATGGCCTGCATGCTACGGAGCGAAAACGTCTGGATATGTCCGCACAATAATCGCGCCCCTGTCACCAGTCTGACGCTCTTGATGACCTAAATCTCATAACTCTACACCAAATGTGATAACTTTCCAAGAAAAGCAAGATAACTAGTTTGTAACCCTTAACTTCACGAAATGCATTTCTACGCATTTGCAAACAGAGTAGAACCAGATCAGAGGCTCTTGTAAACACGAAACACCCACGCATGCTAAAACATAGTGTACGGGACTGCACAGACGCTATGGCGTCCAGGCATATAGGTCGTACAATATCCCCAACTAAGACCCTCCATTAGGTCGTACAATATCCTTAACTAAGACCCCCTATGCCGTACATTATACCCCAATAAGACATTCTAATAAACAGGAAACAACGCAGTGGTATTGCATGGTGCACATACCCAGACGCATATTCTTCTTATCAATCTCAAATCCGTTTTAATTTCTGTAAGGTAGGTCGGATCTCCGACGTATTTGGAGGACAGGTGTGTGAGGTTTTGCTCGCCGAAAGCAGAATATGGTATCAAGTAGAGCCAATAGCAAATGTGGTGTGTTAAAGGCATAAATATCTCACGTTTTGCAGCGGAAACAGCTAATACAGTCACTGTGGGGCGGCATAGATAATGTCAAAATGCGGGCATCATAACTCCTATTGAAACGGCTGACATAGGTGTAGCCCTTTCAGTACGGGAACAAATCACCGGTGCCCTTTTACAAACACTGAAGACCCTAATGAAAGAGCTCCTAGAGGAACCCTCTCATTTGGGTCTGTCATGTTACAAAAATAGCCCTGAATATTCACGGCAAGCTTGGCCTTTTTGAATTTTGGAAAAGTCCATTTGAAAATTCAGCTTTGAAAAGGTAGATGGCGGAAGCCTACGTGCATCCGAGACATACCCTTTCCCTGTTCTACGTTTATTGCATATTTCAATACCTACTGAATATTCATGAACAAATTTGTTATAAAGACGCACGGAGGGTGGAACATTGTAGCCATTTTAGCAAGTATAGAAACAGATCTATCAACTTTTATTAGCAAACAGAGCAGACCCTGATCAGACGGCTCCTCTAGGAGCCGTCTGATCTGGGTCTACTCTGTTTGCAAATGCGTGACAACACGTTCGTATGAGGGAAAGGGTTAACCTACATCGCCAAGAAGTCCCCATTGACTTCATTCCGCGAACTGTATGTTGATGGAACGCCATTCTGCCATGCTAATTGCTAAATTCAAAATGCGAAATGCGTTTTGCCAATTGTGTAAATTGCTAGGGAATGTTCCAAATGAAAGATGTAAATGACACATGCGAAGTGCGAAATGCGTATTGCCAAATGCATGTTTGCACTACTGGCACTGAACAGCGCGATTTTTAAAGTGACTGTACATTTGCTAAATGCATGTTTATTTACATTAAAGCTTATTGCTTGTTGCATAACTAAATAAAAATGTCGCTGTTCAATGCTAGTAGTGCAAATATGCATTTAGCAATAAGCATTTTGCATTTCGCATTTGTCATTTACATCTATCATCTGGAACATTCCGGTTCTTTCCCTAGCAATTTCCACAATTGGCAAAAAGCATTTCGCATTTTGCATTGAGCACTTCGCATTTAGCAAATAGCATGGCAGAATGGCGTTCCATAACTTGGAACATCTTAGCTAATATCTACGAAGCCTGACGGAATAGGACGAGTAGTTACTAATAAATGTAATGGCCCGGTTCAAATAATCAACGCTCACCCATTCGCTCATCTATCCGCGAAAATGTATACTCGTGCTATGTGATCATGCTTGAATGACAAACAGTGCAGACCTTGATGAGAGGTCTCCTGTAGGAGCCCTCTAGTCTTGGTCGAAACTGTTTACATTCAAACTATTTTTCATTTACTCCGTTATCAAAAACACTTTAACCCTGGTTCCCTGTTCTGTATTAAGGCCAAATTTCAATACCTACTAAATATTCATTAACAAAATAGTTACAAAGAAATATGGAAGGTGTAACATTGTAGATATTTTAGAAAGCAATGAAACAGATCTGTCAAATTCTATTAGCAAACAGAGCAGACCCTGATCAGACGGCTCCTCTAGGAGCCGTCTGATCTGGGTCTACTCTATTTGCAAATGCGTGAAAACACGTTTATATGAGGGAAAGGGTTAATAAAGTCTGCTTCAGTTTGAATCAGTTCAAATTCGATTACGCCCGATTCGAATATGCAATGCTATTACCGGTACAATAATAAATATCACAAAACAAAATCAAACTAATTGGTTGTACAATGGGTTGCGTTTCAATACAAAAGTGAAGAGATATACCCAGCAGAGCATCTGTAAGGAGGGCAGGTAACCCATTTTACCTACATGTCTTACATGTATAATTATGTCTTAAATGAATTCAATTTACCTTTAGATGGGTGGGTTTTTTTTATCAGAAATAATAATTATGTAGTCTTTGCATTGTTGTGCATAGGGTAAGTCCGGGGTACATTTTCACGCCTTTCAGAAACAGTGTGCCATCAAAATTAGGACCTGTATATTGACTTATGTGGACATAGGCACATCAATACCATCTGACCATTACAAAATATTTTTCGAAGCTAACCGTGCAAACCCCACTCAGAGGGCTTCTTCAGGAACCCTCTGATTTGAGAATACGCTGTCTTGTATGTGTCCCATTTAACCTTTTCGCTCATAAGTTATTTTCAGAGCAAGCCTCATTGAATAAGTCTACCGAAAAGGAGCATTTACTAGGGAAAAGGAAAGTTTTAGAATTGTGCTGTTTTGAAACATGTGTGATAAATAGAGCATTTGTTCTAATGGAGCAAATGTTCTTTTTTATCACACTCGTTTCCTAAAGTGACTTACAGAGCCAGTACTACTAGAGCCGTCAAAAGGCGTCAATATGAGGGAATGGGTTAAGAGACACTTTATCCAATTAGGTTACTTACTTCACCCATTCAATCGTTCTCAAGCTTTTGATTGGTCAGATTTGAGTTCTCAATCTTTTGATTGGTCAGATTTGAGCCAAAGGCTCAAATCTGACCAATCAAAAAATTGAGAACAAACCCAGACTCAACTAAAAGTTTTATAAGCATGGACCCTGGTGACGAATTAGTGATTATATTTGCAAACAATTTGGAGTAACAACAGGTATGATCAGGATCCAAACTGTTTGACAATTTGATCGACTTTCTTTAACCCTTTACTCTGCGAATATTCATGTGAAATAATCACATCATGAATATTAATTAGATTATTTACTAGAGACGCACATGGACACATAATGTTTTGGCTGATGTCGAAACTGTATAATCACTCGTATATCATAAGCGAACAGAGTAGACCCTCATGTCTGTTACCATAGTACATGGACACTGGAAATTATTTTGGCCATGACAGAAACTATAGAATCATAACTAAATTATATTATAAACAGACAGATTAGGTCCTGATCAGACGGCTGCTATAGGGTCCGTCTGGTCTGGGTCTACTGTGTTTGCAAAGGCGTGGAAAGGCGTATTTATGGAGGAACGGGATAAACATTTAGCATGATATGACATTACCTTCGATTTACAAACAGCTTGGATTCAGATTGGAAGTCGAATCAGAGGGCATGCCATCAAAGATCAACCAGGTTAACAACGCTTTTCACGCATTGGCAAACAGTATATACCCAGATGTGACGGCTCCTATAGAATCAGGGTCTGCACTGTTTTCTTATTAAATTATAATACGGGTATATCTGACTACAGTTTTTTCTGCCAATATCAAATATTCCTGTGCGAAATATGCCGTTATAAAATATCAGCTAGTAAATATTCATGATGCCATATTTCTTACATGAATATTCAACAGGGAAAGTGTTAAATATCTAGTTATGTGCTATTAAAGACTGGAAAAGACAAGCCTGTTCTAAGAATTGTTTGCCGACGGAAATAAACTCAGAGTTATAACAGTTATCTTCACCCTTTCCTTCATATAAAGGCCTTTTTATGCATTTGAAACAGAGTATACCCAGTTTAGACGGCTTCTATAGGAGCCGTCTGGTCAAGGTATGTCCTGTTTGCTAATGTAACTCGATTATTCTGAGTCTTTACTTTCTAAAATATCTACAATGTTCCACCTTCCAAATAACATTATAACTATTTTGTCCATGAATATTCAGTAGGTATTGACATTTGGAATAAACATAGAACAGGGAAGGTAAATTCTGCTTAACTTTAATATACTATTTATTGAAAATGGTTCTGATTATGACCATGTTTACTTTCGTTTAAGAATTTGTTGAACCCGTCTACTGGGTCTACTCTGTTTGCAAAGGCATATAAAGGCGTACTGGTGGAGTTAAGATGGTCTTACAGTCCAACACACACGCAGATACACACACAAACAATATAATTTCTGATATTGCATTTTCAGCATTTTTTTTCTTTTTTCCAACTTTCTTGGAAAAAGTGTAGGACGCGGTCTACTTGACCTATAGGAAGACACGCCCCTGCATGATATAATTTAAGCATGGTAGTCCCTGCCGGTCAATCACACTTCATGCAACACATTTACTGAACAGTAAAGTATCGCTATTAACCCATTACCTCATAGGCTATTTTTAGATACAACATATTTGAATAATTCTACCGAAAAGGAGCAATAACTAGAGAAAAGAAAATTTTAGAATTCTGTGGTTTGAAAACATTGTGGTAAATAGAGCATTTGCTCCTATAGGAGCAAATGCTCTATTTATCACAATGGTTTCACAAAGTGATTTTTACAGAGTCGTCAAAAGTCGTCAATATGAGGGAATGGGTTAATCTTGAAACTTGCTAATACGACCATACAAAAAAGAAGTGTAATTCTGAAGTGTTAAAATTCCCTGCTCTATTTTTATCCCAGAGTTCAATACCGACGAGTACTGAATATTCATGGACGGAATAGGTATAAAGACATATGGAAGGTTGTAACCAGTTCAAAACCTAAAGATCTAGAAAATTCTATTAGCGAACAGAACAGACCCTGATCAGATGGCTTCTATAGGAGCAGTCTGAACTGGGTCTACTCTGTTTGTAAATGCGTGAAAACGGCGTTTATATGAAGGAAAGGGTTAAAACATGTGGTAGCTTAATGCAGGGCAAACGAGATACAGAAATTAGCAATACTTTTATTGAACAGAGGATAAAAATGCGGTGGTAAGCGAGCGACCCTGTCCTACTTTTGCGATCCGTTTTAGTCACATTCACGTGTTCGGCCGCTTTTAGGAAAACCCCGGATGTATTTCGGTATCTTAACTACGACTTAACTTCTGTGTTTTTATCAAATCAGAAAACCCAAGTTATCGATTGTGGATTCGGTCAATCGTAACTACTCGCCGTATTCCGTCAGAGTTCGGAATATATAGTCTTATTTCGATAGAAATAGCCGAGGTGTTCCGAGTGTGGATTCGGTATGCCCAGATTACCACTTGACCTACTTTTGTGTAGTTTGTAAAGTGACTTCTCTCTGCCAAAAAATGCAGCCTGCTTAACCTTTCAAAAGAAAATGTCTTTCATTTTCTCCGAAATAATGTCAGAATGACAAACAATTCGGACTTTGCAAAACATTTGGGCCCATGCTTATAAAGCTTTTTAGTTGAGTCTGAGTTTGTTCTCAAGCTTTTGAATGGTCAGATTTGAGCCAAATGCTCAAATCTGACCAATCAAAACTTGAGAACGAACTCATTCTCAACTATAAAGCTTTATAAGCATAGATACAGTGTCTCGTCTGGACTCCAATCAGTTGTTATATTTTAATAACTGATTCTGTATGGCTCGTTTAGACCCTTTCCACCATATAAACGTGTTTTCACGCATTTACAAACAGTGTAGACCCAGATCAGACGGCTCCTATAGGAGCCGTCTGATCAGGGTCTGCTCTGTTTGTTTATGGAGTAATATAGATCTGAGTCTACAGTTTCTGCCTGAGACAAACTGTCCTGTGATCATGCATCATTATAAACTAATCTAATTAGTATCCATGATGTCATTATTTCTTACCTGAATATGCAACAGGGAAGCTAGACTATAACCTTTTGCTCAATGAATATTTATGTAAGAAATAATGACATAATTAATATTATTTAAATTGGTTGTTAATACAGCAAAAGGACACATGACATTTTGGCCATGGCAGAAAATGTAGAATCATATCTATATCCTATCATAAGCAAACAGGGGAGACCCTGATCAGACCACAAATATATGTATTCATGTGCTATTATAGCAATTAATTTAATTAATATTAATGACGTCCTTATTTCTTACATACATATTCAAGGAATAAAGGGTTAAGCAGGTGACTATTAACCCTTCGCTTGCTATTCACGTCAATATACCTACCTGTAAATAGTGAAGACCCAGATGAGACAACTCCTGCATGCAGGAGCTGTCTCATCAGGGTCTGCACTATTTACAAGTTGATTGTGCAACCAGTGCACTCCACAGCAGTGATTGCACAGCGATACACTTGTACACAGTGAAGATATATGTAATTATACAACAGGGCATGGGTAAAGAAGGAGAAATGTATTTTAAAATTCAGCAAGAGAAGGGTTAATGCAGGATAGGAGTCACGCAGAAATCTCGTACAGACTGGCATGGATACTAATTTTAACGCCCGGTTTAGAGGAGTTCCTGCAGTATGTGTAAACCCAACTTAGATCTTATTTGAGCCGTCAGATCAGGATCTAGTATGTTTGCTTATAAAATGGTATGCACGTAGATGTGATTCTACACTGTTTGCTATTATTCTTGTATTTTATGTACTTGCAGTGATATATGATAGAATAATTCTGTATTGTACATTCTGGAAAGATCGAAATGTTTCTTTGAGTTATCTCAAAGTCCGGATTATCAGAGATAAACAAAGTTCAATTGTAGTTTACTTTACTTGTTCATCGAACTGAGTACATTTACGGTTTTACAAGTTTCCGGTGAACGGCGGGCGCGTAGTTTTGTCTCCGTAGTTTCCATATGTTCAATACAAACAACGCTTTCCTTGCCATGCTCGTTAGCTCTAAGGTAGTTCCAAGTTTCATTGATCCAGATTCTTAAATCATTTTGTTTCGTAAATTTTTCGAAAATATTATCAAAATACATCTTTAAAACACAAACAACAAGTCGTAATGCTGGATAAACGCATATCACATGATGGGCGTCTACTTTCTAGGATCCATCTTAACGGATGAAGGCTCAAAACCTGGGGATTTAGCTACAATTGCACAAGCAGTAGTTGCTCTTGCCAAACTGAAGCCCATTTGGAAGGACAGGAACATTTTCATCCCACATCAAGATGAGACTTAGCGCTGTTTTTGTCGTTATACATGTAATATTTATGTATGCTTGTGAGACATGGACTCTAACAGCCTAACCGCAGCGAAGAATCCAGTCCTTTAAGATGAGATGCTACATAAGTGTCGTGAACATCTCTTCCAAGGACCACATCGCCAATAAAGAGGCCAGCAGTCGGGTTCGCACACTGACTGACCTCTGTGAAGAGGTTCTCATTATATTAAAGAGAAGGAAGTTGAGATGGTACAACATGCCTCGCCAAGACCATTCTCCAGGGATTAGTTAATGAAACAAGAAGACGAGGAGACTAAACGCAAAGGTGTAAAGTGGCCGTCCCGTGACGTATGCTCTTAAAGAAAGTAAATAACAATGGTGAATAACAAGTCACGAATAACAGGCAAAAGTCCGCATTCAAAGTTGATATCAGAAACGAATAGAAAAGAATATCTGAGATAATGGTCCCAGACAACATATCGCCCGCTTAAAACAAGGAAAATGGGGAATATTGCCCCAGTTGCTTGCATTTTGTTTTCAGTTTTAGATTCTCTTTTAAAATTTTCAAAATAGTGTCTACACAAATTTGGTCCTG
Source organism: Azorinus chamasolen (assembly GCA_963576725.1). NCBI lineage: Eukaryota > Metazoa > Mollusca > Bivalvia > Cardiida > Solecurtidae > Azorinus > Azorinus chamasolen. The sequence goes on along the minus strand of OY755251.1, from coordinate 5,102,255 downwards.
CTTAACCCTTTACTCCATGAATATACATGTAAGAAATATAATGACACCTTGACTATTAATTAGATTAATTGTCATAATAGCACATAGATAAAGGAATCTTTGCCGATGGCAGAAACTGTAGAATCATAGATATATATTTTGTCAAAAGCAACAGAGCAGACCCTGATCAGCAGGTTCCTTTGGGTCACCTACTATGTTTGCAAAGACGAAGAAAGGCTTATTTATTAAGTAATAGTGTAACAGTGAGACTGTTAAGTACATAAACACTATAAATTCTCCTTGCCAAGGAGCTAGCTCTTTATCGACGTGCTTTAAGTGCTTGGAAATATAACGAGGTTAATCTACAGACAGCTAGGCTGACCGCTACGAATTGCCGATGATGCGCGTTTTAACTTATCCTGATACGATCATGGTTTTGAGACCGATTGTCAAACAGTTTGTATCCTGGTGAGGTGTGAGAAACTATGGGTATCATCTGGATCCAAGCTGTTTGTAAATGTGAATAAGGTAGCGGAAATCTTGATAAGGAATAAATTACACCCTATAAATGTTCACCTCCTCCAATACTGCTTTTCACGGCTGCGTACTCGTCCAATATATTTCAATACGGGACTCGAAAAAGTATATATCACCTCTAAATACATGTATGACCTTCTTATAAACTTTTACTTAGTGACCTCTAGGTTTTGAGAAAAACCCTGAACCAACAGAGAATATATGTACTCTTCATACAACTCCTAGAACATTCTCCGAAAAGCAATACAAAATGAAGGTGTGTATGTTGATTAACGTCCGTGTCTGCTCACTTTGGGCTAACTGGACGCCCACGAGAGAGGGGAGAGGATACAAAGAGACCCGGACACGATGTCCTACTCTTATTGTCGACGGATTTTAGATGTCCAGTGTAAAGCACTGGTACACCAGAATTCGGTTTATTGTCTCGTCCGACCTTTTTTTTTTTATACAAAATGGTGTAGCATATAAACTGACTGTAAACATGCTTTCAATGGGAAGTTTAATTGGTCAACTAAAAACTTTCCGTTCTTTCTAGCATTATTATTGTTGTTGTTGCTGCTGCTGTTGTTATTGTTGTTGATGATACTGATAATGTGTGTAGATGATGACGGATGATGGTAGATGATGATGATTATTAGACGATCCGTAAAGGAGCCGTCTGATCTGGGTCTACTTTATTTGCAAAGGCATCAATGGCGACCCTTTTAAATAAAGGGATAACATGGAGGCAAACAGTGTAGACCCAGATCAGAAGACAAAATGCCCACACATATATATACATGTATATATATATCGAGTTACCGATAAACCGGATAGGCGGCAGGATTCACGTGTAATCCCAGCTGGTAGAAATGTCATGGAACATACATGCACCATTTAAGTGGAAATAAAAATCCAGGTCATTTTCGTTGAAGTTCACCCTGGACTCTTCTCATGCAGAGCACTTTTAGCAGGCATTTGCATACAGCTTGGATCCAGATGAAACGCCGAGTAACTCGGCGTCTCATCAGGACCCATGCTGTTTGATAGCCGTTCAATACTATCCCAAAAGATTAAACGAATCGGAAACTAGTATAAACGTCAACAAATCATAGATTCAGCGGACGTTGTTTCAGCATAACAATGGTTCAATTGCACCCAGAAGAATGCGTATTCCCCAAAAATGGCATGTCTAGGCTTTGTTTTTTTGTTGTTTTACTAATTTAGAACTGCCTTTTCAGACAACTCTTTAACTCTTTCAATAAACTCAATAACAGTTTGGATCCATTGTAAATGCCGAATGTTAAAACTATTAGGAGTCAGAATGTCACTGACTGAACGATCAAAGGAAAATGGAAGAAAGTTTGGTAGCAGACGACACATATTGCAGAAGACGACTACTAAACGTATATAAGGGGCGTTACTATTGACTCAGAATAGGAGCATTGCCAGACGAGTTATCGTTCTTGGCGAAGTCTCCCTCCATACCCCGGCGCCGTTGCATTGTATAGAAAAAATCGTCAAGATCTGAAGTTCGTATTTCAACACAGGCAGTTGCTTAATTTACCACCCCTCATAGAAACGACACTTACATGCCTTTTGCAAACAGAGTAGAATAAGATTTGTATGATCAGAGTTTGCACAGTTTGCTCGTGGAATTTTATAGATTCCATAAGGGTTAAACACTTTTCCATGTTCCGTTTATTGATTCTGTCCTTTAACCCTTTCGTAACTTTCGGCATCAAATTTCTAATTATCGTCTGCAAACCAATTTTGTTAAATAAGTTAATAAGATAAATAAATGCAAATTTCAAAGGAATAAAACACATATATAGAAAAATATTTCGAGACAAAAAGTGAATTCCCTGATCATACGGCGCCTTGAAAAGGTGGCGTCTAATCTGGAACTGCACTATTTGGCGTGGTGCATATTTGCGACATTGGCGATGAAAGGGTTCATATCAATTAGGTCATAAACTCTGGAATAACTGTTTAACAGAGAAAGGGTTACAGCAGGATGACACCCACTCAAACAACTCCCAAAGGAGCTCTGTGCATGACCTTCATCATGCATTAACCCATTACCTCATAGGCTATTTTTAGATCCAACCTCTTTGAATAAATCTACCGAAAAGCAGCATTAACTAGAGAAAAGGATTTTTTTTCGAATTTTGTAGTTTGAAACCATTGTAATAAATAGAGCATTTGCTCCTATAGGAGCAATGGTTTCATAAAGTGACTTCCACAGAGTCGTCAAAAGTCGTCAATATGAGGGAATGGGTTAAGCTGCCATCTGTCTTGAAGACCAGTGTTGGTTTGGTTTGGTTTGGTTTTTATCCGGTTTTACGTCGCTTTAACAGTATTTCACGAAATAATTGCATTGTTTGGTGCACCGAAGAACACTCGGGTAGAGAGAGCGATCTACCACCGCAAGCCAGCTGGAAGGCTTTCACGCTTGAACTATCCGGATACACAGACCGGGATTCGACCATAACCACCCGGCCATGAAGTTCCCATTACCTGTATTGATACTTATTTGTTTATCTAGAAAAGAGGGGGTTTACTGTAAATCCTTTGGACGACAGACAGATGTCGTGTGCAAGATTTTATTTTGTGATACATGTATTTGCCGTCTGCTCATATATAATTCATATCTAATTAAATTTTTTAACTCCCTTAATACTATTATCTCATTGATAATAATAATTGTTGACCTGGATTGTGTTAATAATTAGCCATGCACTAAAATGTAGGCTAAACACCCGGTTAAATAATTTTGCACGTGCGCCAAGTGCAGCGAGGGTCGATATCCGGCGGTAGTATCTGACTGCACTTATTCACCAGAGATATCTAAGATGCAAATAAAGATCACACAAAGTCAATCCAACTGCAGAACCAAGAATAAAATCAGGGAGAGGTGACATGGCGTTTCACAATGATTCAAATTATTTGTTACTGTGAATGTTCCTAGAAACAAAAATTAAGAATAACTAAAAATGAAAAATGGAGGAGACAACAACGTTTGGCAGCGAAAGAGTTAACCCTTTACCTGATAGAAGCGGCTTTTAGCGTGTTTGATTTATTCCTCCGCTGAAGAAAATAGTTCAAATTCATACAGTCATGAACATATTGCATAATAAATATTTTCTATATCCTAGTAGGTGGTAGCTTAAAGCAGGCTGAAAGTAAAGCAGAATGCGCCTTAAGGCGCATTCTGCTTTACTTTCAACCTGCTTTAAGTGGTCATATGTCTTCAAAACTAGAAACAGGCTATTGGGTAAAGAGTTAAATGCGGCGGCGGATCACGACGTGTATTGGACAACACGGTGGGTACAAAAGATACTGAATCCTTCCCTGAAACTTACAAGTCATTTTTTACATAAATCTCCCATAAAATAGATTTATGAAAGCAGTTGTCTTTGGAATAATCGAAAAATCGACCAATATCTCTCTTTTTTTTTTTAAAAAAAAGCATATTGTAGCAGTTTAACAGAATTTTAAGAATATGTTTTTCCTTTCTTCATTTAGAAAACTTATTGTCGATATAATATATTAATGAATGCCAAAAGAAACCACATACTTTTGTATTTTATTTTTTTAATTAAAATGAATTAGTATGGGCCTCGGATACCAAAATATTCTTATGACATAACGTTTGCAGAGACTTCATTTTAATTCAGACTGCCGGAAAATGTGTTTTAATAAGTTAAGTAACCACGTTATTGAAAATCCAAAATCCAAAATCCAAAAAAAACCACCAAAAACAGGTTTAATTTTGGGTGTTAAAATCAGGTGGTAACTTAATGCAGGATGGAAGTTATGCAGAAAGCTCCTATGGGAGCTTTCTGCATAACTTTCGTCCTGAATTAAGCAACCACTTGCCTATAAAGACAAAAATATTTATTCAAGAAGTGGTCGCATTAGAGGGATTCCACTGTACTGTTATTCGTGATGAACGAAAGCTTCAAAGTTGCTTATAGAACGCGATGGCGATCATATATACCTTGAACAACAATGAGGTCGGATCTCCATGTCCCTATAATGCCATCACAAACCATTACCTCACCTTCCTAAAAACGATCACTTTCAATAACGCAGTTGCCATCATAACGTTTTTCAATATATCCGATATGTACAGGTGTCAGAAAACAGCACACTAGACCACTAGGCAAGTGTCGAGTGACAATGCAGTCGCACCCAGAGCAGTCAGCAGTGACGATGGGCTCTATTTAGGACTTGCCCTACGTCTGGTCGTCTTTGTCTGATCGGTGTCGAACATTCAAGTAAACGTAAGCGGTTTGCGGCGATATAACGTATTCAATCGCAATACTTTTTGCCGTGTTGGAGCGTCGACGTCTATGTGCTAATGGTATATGCCACTCTTGCCTCATTGCCATTACTTTGGGCCTACCAGGAGCATAGCTATATGCAAACGCAATGTACGCACAGTGGTTATAAAGATCTGAGGGCATGCTCCCCGGGTAAAAAAAATAATTGTGTAGTTTGGAAACCATTGTGAAAGATAGAGCATTTGCTCCTATAGGAAATGCTCTATTTATCACAATGGTCTCAAAAAATGGCTTTTACGTGGTACGTAGGTACATAGATTCAAGATGGTATGTGGATACATACATTCTACGTGGTACATACTTACATACATTCTACAGTATGTTGGTATTGTCAACTGATTCGGGTCATTTTCAAATACATTATATAATGGGACTTCTCTATATAGTGATGCCTTAACCATTTGTCTCAGGCAGGAACTGTAGATTCAGATCTAAATTATTTCACAAGCAGACATAGCAGACCCTGATCAGATGGCTCCTATAGTATACGTCTGATCTTGGTCTACGCTGCTATTACGAGTACGTGGAAGGAAATGGCGTTTCTATGAAGTATGAAGAAAAGGATTAACCATTTCCTTCATAAATACACATTTCTATGCATTTGCAAACAGGGTAGACCCAGATCAGACAGCTTCTATAGGAACCCTCTGATTAGGGTCTACTGATAATTGCTTTAGAAATAATTTAGATATGATTCCAAAGTTTCTACTATAGCTAAACATTCCTGTGTCAATGTGTCGTTATAAAAATTAATCCAGCGTGTCATCATTTCTTTCATACAAATTCATGGAGTAAAGGTTTAATATAAATACGCGTTCTATGCATGTAAGAACATCTGAGAACACATGGTTGCTTGATCATTTATCGGAAGAATATGCATGCTTGAAAACAAATTGATAAACTGCATATAAACCAAACTACATGTATCTTTATAACGACATGTGATTACAGGAATAGTTTACAATGGCAGAAACTGTAGAATAACGGCGACGGATAAATATGCGTATTCAAATACTAAAATCGCCATTTTCCCACCAAACCCTATGCTGTGACCACTCTTTAGAATCGTCTCGTAGAGACATTTCTAAAGAGATCGCAACATAGGGTTTGGTGGAGAAATAAAGAAGGTACTCTTGAAAATATTTTAATTTACGCGCCTTATTTAAAGGTCTGATTATTTCATAAGCAATCCGAGCAGACTGTGATCATACAGCTGCTATAGGAACCGTCTTACATTTATTTGGGTCTACTCAGTGTGCAGGGGCATCTAAATGTTTAAAGAGTAATTCCCTACAATGAACGCATATTTTCAATATTATAGAACTTGGTACGTGTTATGCTCAACTATTATGAAAATTGACAGTTTGAACTTATATCGAAAAATTGCCCTATGCTACAAATTAAAACCATTTTCATCGATACTTATAATTTTTGTTCTCCAACAAAATATTATCGGCCTTAGTCGAACAGTTAACGAAACTAAAAAGGTCAGCCGAATAACTGATACTACAGTGTATTGATACCACTAAATTGTGTTAATTAGTTGGTATTTAGGGCAGGTGACTGCTTAAAGCAAGGTGGAAGTAAAACAGAACGCTCATATAGGAGCGTTCTGTTTTACTTTCACCTTGCTTTAAGCAGCCACCTGCATATAACACAAAATATTTGATGTAATTTTGTGGCCGTTATAGAGAGGGTTTACTGTAGTACATTGCCGAATAACATATCAATCACATGACTATCGTGTCTTCTTCGGTGTTTATACGATTGGTTTTCTTGCGAAATAGTTCTTTTTAAGAAACACGTTTAAATTACGTTGCAAGCAGCGACTATCACTTTACGGCAGGACAAAAGTAATGCAGAAAGTCACTGGGGTTAAACCTGTCTTTAGCGACCAACAAAAGGAGGTCCAATTATGGGTCCGTAATGCAAGTGGTAGCTTTATACAGGTCAACAGTAAAGCAAAAAGCAATAGGAGCTTTCTGCATTGCTTTTCCCCTGCATTAAGCAACCATCTGCCTTTTAATACTCCTATGTTCAATAAATGATGGCCGCTTACGACAGGTTCTATTACACATATTTCGACATGCATTAAAGGAGAAGTCCCTACATTTGATGCGTTTAAAAAAACACCTGAATTATACAAAACATTTGTGCTGAAAAGTAGTATATCGCAAGAAAATCCATCCAATTATCATTTATTATGGAAAAACGTCCATGTGTTTGATATTGCCGATCCCGATTTTACTCCCCGATGTTTCACTTTTATTCGGGTTGAGTTATAGTTTCCTAATTGTTCGCCCTATTAGCGTTTCTCCGACCATTTCCGAGAAAATATATTATACATAAACAATGGAGGGATCGGGTGAGCATCGGATTTTTATGTTTTTATGATATTATTGCAAATATGCGTTCATTGTAGGGATTTCCTTTTTAAGCTACCACTGGTCTCAAACACTCATATTTATTTTGACTTGTCGTTGTAAATAGTTATTTACTGTACATTTTCTGTTTTATGCCAAACCTTTCAATTGTAACCATTCGCAAACCGGACACATTTTTGCTAATGTCACAATTCAAATTCAAGGCACGCTTCCACAGATGTCTTCCAATACTTAATAACAATATTAACCATTCACTTCATATAAACGCCTTTTCACACCATTGCAAACAGAGTAGACCCAGAGCAGACGGCTCCTGCAGGAGCCGTCTGATCAGGGTCTTCTCTGTTTGCTTATGCCATGACTCAGATGTGAGTATACAGTTGTCGTCAAAGCCAAACATTCCCTGATTATAACTCATCTAATACATATTTCATGGTGTCATTAATTCTTACAATAATATTGAACTGATATAGTGTTATGCAGGTTGGACAATGATGTGACGTCGATTTCACAGATACGCTTCTTACGACTTTGTAAACAGAGTAGACTCCGACCAGACAACTCCCATAGGGGCTATCTGATCAGGGTATGCTCTGTTTGCTTACATGTAAATGACGGTTTCTACACTCTGTCACAGCATATATGTATAATAATTATCAGTGTTCCATGGGACAGTTTATAACAATTTCGTCAATTAATATTTACTAGCTTAATGAAATGTTCCACAAGTATTGATGAAATAAGGTTTAAGCGGATACGCCTATTGTTATTTCACAACATAGAGAAAATGGCAAAACAAGTATAAGCTAACAAACCAAACCCAGGCTTGTTAAATAGTACTTTATTGACTTGAATGTGATTTGCAAACATTTCGGATCCAATATAAGGCATTGAGCAACTCGAAGCCCCATAATGATCCAAACAGTTTGACACTATGTCCACTGGTCTTCTAAAAACTTTACAAAATCGGAAGTATGTGAAATTTCAGCAGACTGGGGTTTGATCCGACATTATATTTTTCAGCCTGATAAGGGTATATGTATTGTAAGTTTATTGCTTCTAATATTGAATGTAACTGCCTGTTTGAAAACCGGAACTTTTGCACTTAAGAAGAAAGGGCACAGAATGGGCACACCAAAGCACGAAGCACACAACTAATTATAAAATTCAAAATCAGGCCATGTGAATGAAACTACATGTTTATTGTGAATACTGTATTTGAAACACACAGCAAGAAAGATGCGTGCCCGCATTCTGAGATGGGAATGAATGATGGTCGTCCATGACAAATGAGCTTGATAAAGTAATTTCAAACAAATATTATTTACAGAACTACAGATAAAGGACAGTACTCAAATAATAATTACTTTATTTCTCGACCAAACTCTATGTTGTGACCACTCCTTAGAATTGTCTCTCCGAGACGATTCTAAAGAGTGGGCACAATATATGGTTTGGTGGAGAAATAAAGAAGTTATTCTTGAAAATGTTTTAATTTACACATATTATCTGTACCGCTGATTTATATGAAACTTTTAGCATGCGTAGCACATTCTATCAGTTTTGGATCTGTTGCGACATTGATTACTTACAATTTGATCAAGCATTTGAGGAACCACGTGTCAAGGCACAAAGATTTGAGAAATTCGCTGAGTATCAGGCAGCTTGAATCCTGATGAGACACCGAGTTACTCGGTGTCTCATCTAGATCCAAGCCTTATGTTAATGCGACTTAATTCATGTAATGTACTTCATTCTCAGTGTTGTTATACTTTCTTGTCCTTCGGGGTCATTAGTTTCGATGTTATTTCTTTTGAAAATTGAATACCACTTAAGCCGGTGCTAGGGGCGCGAGTAGTGTTGCACGTTGAATTACTGCTCATGAATAGACTCAATAAAACCGAGTCTGCAAGTTTCTCTTTTTGCATTGCTGCTTTTGCTTTCGAAGGATCTCCTACTTTCAGAATTTAAGCTTTGTGGTGCCCGTAAAAAGTCGCCCGTACTTCATTCTCAGTGTTTTTATATTTTCGGGTCCTTCGGGATTATTAGTTTGGATGTTATTAGTTTTGAAAATTGAATACTGCTGAAGCCAGTGCTATGAGGCATGAGTAGTGTTGAACTACTCATGAACAGTCCCTATATAACCAAGTCTGCATTGTTTTCTTTTTGCATTGCTACATTTGCTTTCAGAATGTATGTAAGTCGTGATTAGCGGATTAAGGATGACTCCCGATTCATAATGCTAAGCGAAATTGCATCTTTTTCATTCTGTACATTTTCATTTCTGTTCCAAAACTTTATAGGAGTATGAAACTTTAAATCCTGATTAGATGACGTATCAGGCGGCGTCATAATATTTTCTCGCTTCTCAGTCGTGCTAGATAAGCTGAGTTACTAAAAATAGCCGTACTAGAAATCCTTATCTGGAACACCCCGTGACTAGTGTATTCATACGCGCGATTGGGTAAAATCAATACAAGGGAAGGACTTCTTACAGAATTATACCAACATTTATATAGGCAACAACGTTATGAATTGAAATTAATATAAGTAATTAGCACGAATATGAAATTCTATTTATCATATAAACACTTTAAAAGCCTATTTAATTAACCGAAGATGTCGTTTTGTAGTCACTCAGTCATTTATATTTACATAAATACTTGAGCTGCTCTGATCTAATATTTCGACCACTAAGGGCCTTTGTCAAAGATTATCATGTCAAAATGATTAGTCTCTTTGATTTTATGGCTGAATGCATGTAACAAAAATGTGACGTGTATTTTGACATGATAATCTTTGACAAAGGCCCTTAGTGGTCGAAATATTAGATCAGAGCAGTTCAAGTATTTATGTATTATATTAATTCCCTATTTTGGAATATTTTCTTCATTTTTATTTACGCCAAAACGTAACGTTTTGGCGTAAATAACATAACAAATGACGTCACTAGAGGGTTAATACACGTTTTTTCGGGCAATAGCATCTGCAGTGTCCCGAGGGACTGTTGTTGGCCCGAGCCCGAAGGGCGAGGGCAACAGCATTCCCGAGGGACACTGCATATATTATTGCCCGAAAACAAACGTGTATTAACGTTATTCTTGCATAAAGCCAATTTTCTGCTCTCCTGTATCAATTTAATTCTTTAAAATACAAGCAAAACAACGGCAGCAAAACTATACACTTCTTTGACACTTCGTCGATTTATGCTGTTTCCGGGCCACTGTTTTCGTTTCGACGTCAATTCATGATTGTATCAAATACCGTTTACACGGAATTTCATTCAATATGTCTATCACTACAGTTCATTGTCGGTGCTCCTGGAAATACTCACACCCCGGCGTTCACCTAGCTTAGGCCAAAGCGCTGTAGCATTCGCGTCCATTGTTTACCTTAGACCCGTAATAGGTATAATTAAAACCGGTCAACAACAGCGCGTGAGCACGAGAATCGCCTTGTTAATACATGGTCTAGCGGGACTACAACAGCACGTTTTATGCAAGAATTTGGTGTCACGCCTAAAGTTATGCTGTGGTCTGTTGCTATTAGATATGGAAGTCGTATTACGCAATGTAAAGTAGTACTTCACAAAATTCGTTAATTTTCTTGGTTTTAGGGCGTATTTCAGCGAGAAAAATAATCAAGCATGGGATTTGTTAAAGCCGGGGGGTTCTATACCCTCGGTTGGTCTGTTCCTATCGGAAACTCGCTAAGGCTCGTTTCCGACTGGAACAGACCAACCTCGGGTATAGAAACCCCCGTCTTTAACAAAACCCATGCTTGATTCTATTAATCTGGATCCAAGCTATTTGCAAAGATGCCGGTGTTCCAGAGTTATGAATTATAATGCTTATACTATTTTAAAACACTTCATGAGAGTATGAAACTTCAAATTCTGACGAGATGACGCATCCCGCGTGGCGTCTTATCTGGATCCAAACTGTTTGCAAATATTGCGGATTTGCCATAGGTGTTCCAGAGTTAAAAATTGCGATGCTTATACTACGTCAAAACACAAACATACCTGTGTTTTGTTTTGTCCTTACAGATTGATCTGTTCAGATTTTACGCGGAAATCTATTTCAAGTGCTTTTATTTTGGTCACCTTTGTTTGAATTGATTGACCGATAGTGTTCTAAGATCAGCAAACATTCACCTCGCTGTGAACAAAAGTGTCAGTTTCCAACTTGGATCGGTTCAATTTTGACTACGTCCGATTCCATTAAGATTTGTAGAAACTGTTGTTTGAATGTCAAACAGTCTGGTCCCTGATCAGACGCCGAGCTACTCGGTGGCTCATCTGGATCCAAGCTGTTTGTAGATGACAGTCATATGACTAATATCTCGACAAGGGTTTAGAGAATTGGTATATTTACACGACCGATATTTATCTACAGTCCGCAATACAACATTTAGAAGACGACTACAGACGCCTTTGAAACGTGTCATTCTTGACGAACGAGTTGGGACCGAACGGAAATGAATATGGTGGTTCGGCACTACTCCTGTGTGTTAGTGCTTCTAGTTGTTAGCTTTCAAGGTGAGTTAGTTTAGCCTTTTAATTTACGGATGTGCAGGCAATGATCAGCTCATTATTTGGATGAATTAATTTAATGTTTGTAATAAATTTAAAATATATATCAATGTCATAGGAATTGTACAGAATCAGAGCAGACACTGATCAAACAGATCCTAAATACTGAATAGTACATACATGTACACAGAGCAACAAATAAAGGTGCGTACTCAAATACTAAAACTGTCATTTCTCCAGCAAACCCTATGATGTAACCACTCTTTAGAATCGTCTCGTAGAGACGATTCTAAAGAGTGGTCACAACATAGGGTTTGCTGGAGAAATTAAGAAGTTATTCTTGAAAATATTTTAATTTACGCATCTAATCCGGCCCTCTATTACCGAATACTAAATTACTAAACACTGAATACAATTACAAAATACTGGATGTTTTATTACTAAATATTGAATAATAAATTACAAAATACTGAATACTAAATGTTGAGTACTAAATACTGAATATTTAAATTACTAAATACTGAAGTTTGACTAATAAGTACTAACTATTAAATTAATACTGAATAATAAATACTACATTTTGAGTACTAAATACTGAATATTGAATATGTAGTACTAAATACTGAATATTGAATAACTAAATACTGAGTACTAAATTACCAAATACTAAATTTTGAGTACTGAATATTTAAATTACTAAATACTAAAGTTTGAGTAATAAGTACTAAATATTAAATTAATTAATACTGAATACTAAACACTATAATTTGAGTACTAAATACTGAATATTGAATAACTAAATACTGAGTATTAAATTACCAAATACTAAATTTTGGGTACTGAATATCTAAATTACTAAAGTTTGAGTAATAAGTACTAAATATTAAATTGATTAATACTGAACACTAAACACTATAATTTGAGTACAAAATACTGAATATCGAATAACTAAATACTGAGTACTAAATTACCAAATACTAAATTCTGAGTACCAAATACTGTATACTGAATACTACATATACACTGAAACACAATTATTCTATTTACCGCGTTTCCAGAGGGAACCTTTAAAATTGCGCATTGGCAATAGAATATACCCATATGCCAGTTTAAAAATTCTGCAATGTAATGTGCATACAGTAATCATTTATTACACGAATATTCATGGGGTAAATGCTTAACCATTTTGACATCATTTCTGGTCTCTTCGAAGCTTTAAAATCTCCCTCGATAACACATTTGATCATTACCATGGCAACACTAGTGTGTAAAATTTACCAGAAAATTTGGGAAACCCGAACTGTTCGCAATACTTCATTTTAGCACATAACTAACCTTGATTCCAGATTAATCTTTTCCATCATATAAACGCATTTTCACGCATTTGCAAACAGGGTAGACTCATATAAGACGGTTCCTATAGTAACTCTCTTACCAGGGTCTGAAGTTTGCTGATGGAATTTGATAGCTCTGTTTATACAGATTCTAAAATGACTCTATTGTTCAACCTTCCATACATAACATTTTTTTGTCCATGAATATTCAGTAAGTCTTGAAAATTGGAGAAAAAAATATATAACAGGCTCAGTGTTAAGACAACCATCATGAAGTGTTTTGTCTTACGCATACGTAACACAAGATATGACGTCGTGTAACGTTTTAACCTATTCCCACATAGACCATTTTAGATCCAACCTCTTTGAATAAATCTACCGAAAAGGAGCATTTACTAGAGAAAAGGAACATTTTTAGAATTGTGTAGTCTTGAATCCATTGTGGTAAATTCGGCATTGTTCCTAAGGAGCAAATGCTCTATTAATCACAATGATTTCACAAAGTGACTTTTACAGAGGCCTCAAAAGGCGTCAATATGAGGGAATGGGTTAACCATTTCGGCGCCAAATTTCAAATTGTCGTCTGCAACCCAGTTTTGTTAAAACATTTCGGTAAATTCAGGACATGATATAAATAAATTCAAATTTCAAAATGATAAACCACAGATATAGAACAAGATATTGAGACAAATAGTGGAAAGGCGGCGTCTGAGCTGGGACTGCATTATTTCTCTTAGTGCAAATATGTTACACTGGCGGTAAAAGGGTTAATATAAATGCGTACCATTCAAATCATAAAAGGAGTCTGGATTTCGGTTTTCTTAATCCTTTACTTCATAAATAGTCATGTGAGAAAAAAGGGCTGAACATTTACACTGGCATAGGAATAAAGGAATATTTGATCATGGAATAAAATATGGAATCAAATCATGTTAGTTCATAATCAAGCAGAGCAGACCCTGATCAGACAGCTCTTGCAAGACGTAACTGATCTGGTTTTACCCTGTTTCGGAAAATATACATTAAAATGTGTTTCTATAAAATGAAGAGACAAACTCGCGTATTACATCCATTCACAAACCACTAACCTATTCCCTCATATTGATACCTTTTGGCGCCCCTATATAGTCACTTTTTAAACCATTGCTAATTTTCAGTAGAGTTATTCAGACAGGTTATATCTAAAATAGCCTATGAGGGAATGGGTTAAAAAGGCTAACACCAAAGCACAAATCTAGTGACAGTTTCTGTACAATTTTAGTTAGTTCAGTTTTCTGTAAATTTTCTAATTCTCACTGGCCCGACCACTTTATACTTGCAAACTGAAACAAATGATACAATAGTCTGAAGAGAGAGCCACGAATTCCCTGAATCTCTTGATGTATTTGTAAGTGTAAAGGCGGCGTCTTATCTGGAACTACACTTCTTGCCTCGGTTCATTTATGTGGCAATGGCGGTAAACGGGTTAATATAAGATCATAAAAGGTGTCTGGGTTTCGTTTTTTAATCATAAATAGTCATGTGAGAAAAACGGGCTGAACGTTTCACTGGCATATGAATAAAGGAATATTTGATCATGGAATAAATTATGGAATCAAATCTATGTTAGATTTCTGTTTCTGTACAATTTTAGTGAGTTCATTTTTGTATAAAGTTTCTAATTCTCACTGGCCCGGCCACTTTATACATGTACTTGCAAACAGAAACAAATGATACAATATTCTGAAAAGAGAGCCGTGAATTCCCTTCATCTTTTGATGTATTTGTTTTTCGTTTAAATGTATACGGAAAAATGTTCCGTGTGACCCTTATAATGCAGTAAAAATGAAGTGTGCGCATATTCAAAGCTGTTGCCATATTTAGTTACTCTCTATTCGTTAAACGTTTACAAAGAGTTTAACAGTTTGGATCCCGAGCAACAGATAAAGGTGCGTACTGAAATAGTCGTAAAATCGTCATTTCTCCACCAAACCCTATTTTGTGACCACTCTTTAGAATCGTCTCTTCGAGAAGATTTCAAAGAGTGGTCACAATATAGGGTTTGGCGGAGAAATAAAGCAGTTATTCTTCAACATGTTTCAATTTACGCACCTTATCTGGACCTCTGGGATCCCTTTGAGGTAACAATATACTTAAGATGATAAAGCTTCAGTATTCTTGACAGCAGGACCTGTCTTAACCCTTCGCTTGCTAATCACGTCAATATACCTACCTGTAAATAGTGAAAACCCAGATGAGACAGCTCCTGCAGGAGCTGTCTCATCAGGGTCTGCACTATTTACAAGTTGATTGTGCAACCAGCGCACTCCGCAGCAGTGATTGCACAGCGAAATACTTGTACACAGTGAAGATATATGTAATTATACAACAGGACATGGGTAAAGAAGGAGAAATCTATTTTAAAATTCAGTAAGAGAGGGTTAAGACTAGTTCGACAAACACAATTTGCTTATTTCAAGACACATTCGTATATTACAGGATTCCGTGAGGCGGGTGACATTGCGCGCCAAATCTTCATCTATACTGTCGATGTTCCTTGAATGCACGCGCACTACATATAGTTAGTCACTGATTTTGTACATGTATATTTGCTAGGTTCCCATGCTCCATGTACAGCAGGTGACACACCGCCGACCTACTCCTGGCCACTCGGTGAAGGCATCAATTGTTACAACCTCAATACTAACAACTGGACATGGAGCAGCAACAACATTGCATATTTCCAGGGACCTTCACCTTCAAATTTAGATTACAAGGGTTTCAAATTTAATTCTACTGAAAGTGCCTATGCTGAGTTTCTAGTGCCCAATCATACTGATCTAATTTATGACTATGCCATGTCACTGTACTTGTTTATCGATGGGGATGGTGTATTTCTGCACTACAGAAGTGCTGATTTCGGCAATAGTACAGGAATGTCTGAGGTGAATGATATAAAATTTGCAATCGATTCTGGTAATATAACAGCCACTTTGTCTAATAGCGACGCTATATCAACAGGGACCACAGCAGCAGGACTGACATATGGAAACTGGTACCGCGTGACTCTAGAGAGAGACCAGTCCAAAGATTCAATCAGATTCAAAGTTGATGCAGACCAGTTTGACATCACTTTAGATGGATGGATAGCCTACGCCATCACTAAATTTCCAGGACAAATGCGTATTGGTGGATCAATAGATGGTGACAGTTTCTTTACAGGTGGTGTTACCTGCCTTCAGTTAATACCATGTAAAAACCCTACTTTTCCCGACACTTTCCAAGACGCGTGTTTGACCAATACCTGGCCAGAGTTGACTACATCAACCACGTCTACCACCACAACCACTACCACCACAACCACGCCTACCACCACAACCACGCCTACCACCACGTTCACTACAACAACAACCACACCTACCACCACGTCCACTACAACAGCAACATCAACATCAACGAGCACAACCGCACCAACAACAGTTACCACGACGACAACTGTACCAACTACAACCACTTCCACCACCACATCAACTACAATAATAACAACAGCGTCTACCACAACAACCACGGAGCCACCTCAAATGTTGCTCTACCCCGTAATGTCTCCTCCGATCATACAAATAGACTGCGTGCATTACAGGGCGTCAGTTGTAAATGTCACATTCAGCAACGCAAACGTCATATTAGATATGATCTATGGAAGTCTAGCTACATGCTCCAGATCATGTTCACGTAATGGAAACTGTCAAACATTTGTGTACAAGTCTTCTTACTGTTGGCTAGGACCGGTTTCACCTAGTACTACTTATGAAGCAGACGCCGTGCTGTACGAACTGGGGTAATAGATAATTTTGATGAGTTTTTAAAATATGCATTGTATTGTTATTTACTTTCCATTGATTAAGCATTTGAAACACTACTATCGAGTGTGAAACAATATAGATACGGTAATCAGTGGTCTAGATAAGATGCGTAAATTAACCCTTCGCTTGCTATTCACGTCAATATACCTACCTGTAAATAGTGAAGACCCAGATGAGACTGCTCCTGCAGGAGCTGTCTCATCAGGGTCTGCACTATTTACAAATTGATTGTGCAACCAGTGCACTCCATGGCAGTGATTGCACAGCGATATACTTGTACACAGTGAAGATATATGTAATTATACAACAGGGCTTGGGTAAAGAAGGAGAAATGTATTTTTAAAATTCAGCAAGCGAAGGGTTAAAATAGTTTCAAGAATAACGCCTTTATATCTCCACCAAACCCTATACTGTGACCAATCATTAGAATTATCCCTTCTAGACGATTCTAAAGAGTTGTCACAACATAGGGTTTGGTGGAGAAATGACGATTTTAGTACTTCGATACGCACGTTTATATGTTACACTGGAGTTTAGATAGTTATGCAACACAGTGTTACCCAGCATCTCACCTAGATCCAAGCTGTCTACCACGTTAAGTGTAAACTTATTATGAACATGTGATCATGGATTCAATGGCTGAATGCGACAAAGTTGTTCACATTTGTTAACCCTTTCGGTGCCAAACAAATTTCATCTGCTAAGAGGGTCGTCTACTACAGGTGTCAATGTGTCGTTTTCTTTCATTTATTTACAATAACATAACCACTGGCAAACAAAAAAGTTACTCGGTGTCTCCTCTGGATCCACATCGACTGTGACGCCGAAAGATCTAAATGCCTAGGGAGACTATTTTCTATGTCAACCAGCTATATGGTTGTGTTTTAAAGAATTATCGTGCATAGTGTCGTGTCTATAGAACATAGAGTCGTGCATACGATCTACAAAATATTCTGAAAAGAAGCTATTTTGTGCCGTATACGATCATGCTGATTTATGTCCATGACACGTTTGAATGAGCACGGCGTTTTCTTATGCCATAGTTATGGACCTACGTTGAGGGAATACATTTCTCTTATATTCAGATTTAATGTATGTAGTTTGAGGTCTTGACATGTTGTGCGGTTGTCTGGTTGGGGATTTACTTTATATTTTGACTTGGATGAAGGTGGGATAAGCATGAGGTTAGACACCCACACGCCAGGTGCAATCCCCCAGTGGCCGTTTGGGGCTACTGACCGTTCCAAGGCGGTACTACTGCTTTCACCATACGGTGTACTTTGTTTCCTGGCTCATTTTTGTACTCCTATATGGTAAATGTTTTACGTCTTTGTGTGCGTTTCGTCATGTTTTGTCTTGTATTTGTGCTGTTTCATGTTTGACCGCGTCTTGGTGTCGTGGAATGTTGTGTGTAGCACACCATGTAGGGATGTTTTCCATTCAAACGGATACAGAGAATTCACACTACTTGTTTCCATGTAATCGTGTTTTACACAGGTTATCCCTTCATTCGATATTATGATATCTAAATATATATACTATTTGAGCACACTTCAAGCAATAGAGAATACTATGTCGCAGCGGTGTGCATACATCGTTTTTGCATTCAGTTAGGCAATGTTTTACTTGTGTCATTGCTAATTGTTGCTTTCTGACCTATTCACAAATTTGGAGAATCTGAATTTTCTGCTTTAGCTAAAATGTTCCGAACTATTAAAGGCATTGATCTAACTCTTGGCAAGTCTGCAGAAGCCACTTGTGGTTTTACGCTAGAACACGCATAACAGCCACTCCTTACAGGTTGTATAGATAAAGCCATTTGTAAAAGTCTGTTCATCCTTACATACATTATTACACCTACTATTGTAACAAGTACTGATAAAACTAATGCTGCTATCGATAACACAAATTGTACCGTGGAGTTGTCGCAAAAACAACGACTTGGATCAGTAACAATTTCGGACATGTCGTTACATGTACGTATTGGTTGTTTTGCTGTCGTAGCAGCAATCAATTTGTCGAGACTAATACCTCTGTCTTCCCAATTACTCAATGTATATTTGAAGGAATGTCGAAACAAATAATTAAGTGAGTTTATGGAACTATTCAACGGTTCCTGGGGGAAACTATCAGAAGTCATTGAAGGAAAATAATGTTTACCGAAGTATTTCTGCAGTATAATATAATTTACAGTGTATGTGATTGAAATTGGCATTTCAGTTTTATAACAGTTATTTATTCTTTCAGCCATTGAAAAGACAAATGATGTAAATGAACAAAAACAGGGTAAATACACAATACAAAAGTGGCAATTAATCACTTTCGAAATCCCTGAAATACAGTTTATATGAACATTTGACATGTTTGTCAGAAGAATGTGGGTGGAATTAATTTGTAAGACTGTTGGTTTTATTGAATTTGGAAAGTATCGGAAGTGACAATAGTTATAAATTCTTGTTTTGTCACCAGAAAGTAGGGCTATTTCACACTGATTTCCAGTGTTCAACCTTAATGGTATATTAAAATGACAGTGGAAAAAGTGGCTATCCTTGTCGCACTCGTTTAGGTTGCGTGAACTTAATACAGCATATCCATCCTGTAAACGGTTTGGAAAGACTGCAATGTACTCTGGAAGTCCGTCAACTGACGTTCCATCGAGAGATGAAGGACTAACAGGAACATGAAAAGAGATGAGTTTGAACAGATGAAACGGTTGGCGCTGTGTTGCTACAGGAAAGCGTAGTGTCAGAAGAAGTTTTGTCTTGCTACGATGTACAACAAAGTGAGCATGTCTGTAGTAGTAAGAGGGATTGGTATGAAGTAGATGCAAAGTTGGCATTTCATGAGAAATACTCTTGGCAACCTTTTGAATAACAATCCGCAAATGATCGTGATCAAGAATTAGGGGCGACAACTTCCCATTTACTAGCGCAATGACTCCATTATAAAGATTTTCAAACGCCGACCTGACACTAATGTGATACTCAAACTGATCCACCAGCATTGTAAGTAACCAGGAATGGAGTGCTTGAAAACCTGTTATATTGTTCTCAATTTGCGTCTCTATATCTAGAAGAAGTTTGTGGTTGTTGTTCATAGTTTCCATTGCTTCATTGACACGATTGTTAGATGTTTTCATAAATGAAGTGAACGTTTCTTTTCCATGGTTGAAATCTCTCTTGAGTTTTCTGGAATCCCTGTCAACCTCTTTGATATGCGATGCAAGTTTCCTTATAAAATCATTAGAATGAGCACGACCTATCACCTTTTTACGTGTACGTGTTAAAAATGGGAGGACGGTACGACGTGACCTAGATAGTTTGTTATCCATTGTAGCTACCTCATCAAAAAGTCCAATTATAGCTATAGACGTTTTATTTGCGATTTCCACCGTTTCCTTTTGCAAAGCTGTTAATTTCTTAAATACTTTGGCATATTGTGGGCAAGTGCACTTGTAGATGTGGTGCTGAAAGGCGGATGCTGGAAGAGTGTCGATTACAAACGAATGTGTCCAGAATTCCGTTGTACTATACATGGGCTGAAGTTCTTGAAACAACACGCCATAGTTGACTAGATGTGTGTTTTCTCCGACAGCCATCGAGCACACAAATAATACGAGAACCACACGCATGGCAACCATTACTGCTGAAAGGAACAAGCACAAAGATCTAACAAACATATTGATTGTAAATACATGTTACCAATTCTTTACATATTTAAGACTACACACATGTTTTAATCATTGACTTTTCACGCCTTTGCTAACAGAGTAGACCCAGATCAGATGGTTCCTGTAGAAACCGTCTGATCAGGGTCTGATCTGTTGCATAAGAAATATTATAAATATGATTGTACAGTTTCTGCAGTGATAAATTAGTTCGTTGTTCTAAATGTGATTATCAAAATACAGCTAATCAATATTGATGATTTCATACCGAAATGAGGGTAATACTTTTCACCATAGATACCGGTACGTTATACTGCGGAGTTCACACTTTAAACTTCATGAATAAATGCTATTAGAATCTTATAAAACATTCAAACTTTAAACTTCACTCTATAAACTTCACACTTCAAGCTTTACACTTCAATTTCACACTTCAAACTTCACACTTCGTGTTTATATAGTAATGTTTATATAGTAAAGTGTAGTGTTTGAAGTCTGAGGTTTGAAGTATGAAGTGTGAAGTTTTGAAGTGTAAAGTCTGAAGTCACAAACGGTCTTTCGTACCAATAATAATTATGAACATTGTGTCATTCCGTTGAGACATCAAAGTATCATCATATACTTGTACATGTAGCTAATTATATGTGCTATTGAACATCACACATATACTATTCTATAAGACACTGATGGGTCATTCCACACTTTCAAAATTCAGTATTCAAAGGCTTAACACTTTCCCTTATACAAACGCCCTTTCGTGTCTTTGCAATCAAAGTACGCAAATATCAGATAGCTCCTGTAGGATTTATCTAATGCGGGTCTGCTCTGTTTGCATATAAAAATATATTAGATCTAATTCCACAATTTATACAAAAACATCAGGTGTACATATGCCATAAAAAATCTAACGGTGACTATAGATGGTTTCAACTATCGTTGACTACACCGAACATTAGTCCACCAATTTTCATGATGTCATTATTTCAACAGAGAAATAGTTAATGGACTTCATGCCTTTCAATAGAATACTGTATTGCTGATTGTTGTCTTATTAAAGGAACACTAGACACACTGTCGTAGCGTTATTGTTTTATCCCGTATAGACCCGTGATCCAATACGTAGGGCATACTCAAAGAGTGTTGACCAAGGTAGTAGGGCTCCTGGAGCTGCCATTGATCAGATTCTACATTGTTTGTTATACCAACCAATGTCAAAGGTTGCCACCAGGGCATTGCTTTTGGATGGGTTAACCCATTACTCCATAAATATGACTTTGCACACAGAGTAGACCCAGATCAGACGACTTCTATGGGAGCATTCTGCTCAGTATTTCCTATGGGAGCCGTCTGATCAGAGTCTACTCTGTTTGATTATGATATGATATAGATATAATTCTACCTTTTCTGTCATGGGCAACAATTCCTCTGTCTATGTGCTATTAGAACTATTAATCTTATTAATGTCCTTGGTCTGATTATGTTTTACGCGAATATTCATGAGTAAAGGACTAAAGAGTTATATGTTTTACCTTGCCATGAGTGCTCTGTGCATATTTTGGAAACGTTGGCGTAACATAACAAAATCTCAATCTATGTGACTTGAAACAGGGCTAGCACTAACGATCTTGGTAAGGAAATAGTTATTTGTATAAAAAAAAATATTGGATTTTTTTTATTGCTGCGGAAACATTCGGTAAGGCAACCGTCATTTACCGGAATCGGACGTAAATTCATTCATGCGTACTATACGTGTAAACAATTACACGGTGTAAATCTTGTTCGTGTTTCTTTTTTAACTTTTATCTGAACTGTTGTGTCAGTGTTTTGTTATTGTGAACATCTATTTAATATTCTAAGTGATGTTCAGAAAATGAATCCGTTGTCAATCGGAGCTTCGTCGAACATATTCATTGATTTCCGCAGTTTTCCGTCTCTTAAAACTCGGCGGTTTTCTAAGGAACCAATTAATATATACATGTTTAAGTTCACGTTCCCCTTGTGTTGTTTCTGTGATATGTTCGTTCTTTAGTAACCAAAACGTTAACTGGTGTTAATTTATATATAAAACCTCATGTGTAGCAATTTGACAACAAAGCGGGCCCGGACATTCATTCACATAAACATATAATCGGACTTTAATTATTTTATGTATTTGGTATAAATATATTTATTTGTAAAACTCTATATGGACATAGTATTGATAACAGAAAGGTAACAAAGGATAGACATTATCTGACAAATTTTATCCAGAACAGACAGCAACAGGATAGGTCTGTGTTACGAAGGAATCGAGAGTTTGGGGCTATAAATTATGTCAGATAAAGTCTGAGTTTTAACGGGAGAAGTCCCTACATTCAACGCATTTCAGAAATGCCAAACACTACACAAATCTCAATTGTTTATATGCTGAAAGGAAGAAAACCGATCGAATAAACGTTGAAAGTGACAAATCTTCCATGTGTTTGATATCGAAGACCTTGATGTTATTCGCTGATGTTTCAGTTTCAATTGGGTTTGCTTTTAGTTTCGTACACATGTATCCGTTCGCATTACTTCGCGTCTCTCCGGCCACTTCCGAGAAAAGCTGTTACTTAAATAATAGAGGAACCGAGTGATCATCGGCAGAGCGTCGAAACTTTGAAACGGAAAAGGCCGATAATACTTTGTTGTAGAATAAACATTATAAATATTGAGTAAATCGGTTTATTTTGTTTCACAGGTGAATTTTTCGATATACGAGTAAGTTCAAATTGACAATCTTCATAATAATGATTGAGCATGACAAATACCACGTTTTATGATATTGGAAATATGCGTTCGTTGTAGGGACTTCCTCTTTAACCCTACTGATGTTAACCCTTCTTTTGCTGAATTTGAAAATACATTTATCCTTCTTTACCCATGCCCTGTTGTATAATTACATATATATTCACTGTGTACAAGTATTTCGTTGTGCAATCACTGCTGTGGAGTGCACTGGTTGCACACTCAACTTGTAAATAGTGCAGACGGAAAGGATGAAACTGAGGGAATGTCCACTCTTAAACTTAAAGTATACAGTACAATATTGTTTGCAGACGAAACTTATTTGGCATTCTATACTGTTTCTAAATAGCATGCGCTATTCTTCTGGACGTATGTTAGGGGCCAACTGGACGTATGTTAGGGGCCAGCTGGATGTATTTTAGGGGCTAATCGGATAAATCGAATCTCCGTTATTTCGAACTAATTTGTATGGTCCCGTAAAGTTCGAGATATCGAAGTTCGGCTGTAATATGTCTACAAATCAGATTGGAGCAGGGATCGTGTTAACATCAGACTAAAGACCAACTTTGCCGTTTATGGTGGTGACCAACACACGGACAAATGTCTTACAGAAATTGAAACAATTTTGCAAAAGGAGTTCTTAACATTCACATACAGTGAATCCCCTCCTTTAAAGAGACTTCTTTACAAATACAGTAAAACCTCTCTATAACGGACACTAAATTACATCAAGTATTTTGTGTTAAAGGCAGGTGGCTGCTTAAAGCAAGGTGAAATTAAAACACATCGCTCCGATAGGAGCGTTCTGATCTACTTTCGCCTTGCTTTAAGCAGCCACCTGCCTTAAATACCAACTAATTAACACACTATAGTGGCCGTTATAGAGAGGTTTTACTGTAAATATAGGTATCTTTAAAAACAGACGGTTGCTTAACCCATTCCCTCATATTGACGATTTTGACGCCTCTGTAACAATTGAGATAAACAGAGCATTTGCTCCTATATGAGCAAATGCTCTATTTATCACAATGGTTTGAAACTACAAAATTCTAAAAATTTCCTTTTCTCTATTTAATGCTCCTTTTCGGTAGATTTATAAAATAGAGGTTGTATCTAAAAATAGCCTATGAGGTAATGGGTTAATGCCGGACGAAAGCAATACAGAAAGCTCCTGTAGGAACTTTCTGCATAACAGTTTAGATCCAGATGAGACGCCAAGTAACTCCGCGTCTCATCAGGGTCCAAACTGTTTGTTACCGTGACTGAGTTTTCAATTAAAACTGAAGAAAAATAAAAATGAAAAGTGTACCAGACGACAAGGATTCCAAGTGACAAAATTTGGCAGCAAAAGAGTTAAGCGTGTCAATAACAAGTAAACTAAATCGATGTTTTTGTTCGAGAATTTTCCGGGCTTGTATGCTTAAAGATTAAAGAATCTGTTCGATTCGCTCTCAGAGACTCGCATTTGTTTGGTTGGGTTAACGTCTGTTACGAGAGGAAATTGCTACTCTGTCGCTGAAAAGATTTATTATTGGGCGTTTTCTTTGTACAATGCGTACTATTTCCATTAAAATTCTAGCATACCCTGCGATGGTATCAGTGTAAACTCTCGTATATTTTACGATATCAATCCATGATGTCGATAGATAAATTCGTCATTTTTAAGAAGTACCTGAATAAATAGGTGCAATGCCAATAGCACAGGTGATTGCTTAATGCAGAACACAAGAAGTGCAAAAAGCTCCCTTAGGGAGTTTTTTGCACTTCTTGTGTTCTGTATTAAGCGATCACCTGTTTGTACTAGTTTAAAACTGGCCAAACGGTTCCTTTCATATTTAAACTCGTTATAACGGCAATCTCGTCATACCAGCACAATGTCTGGAAACAAACAGTTCCGTTGTAACGATGGTTCACTGCACTTTTATCGATACTAAAGCATTTTAGGTGAACAACGCGCGTTCATGTCAGTTTTAATGAAGTTACTTTTATCGATATTGAAATAATTAAGACGAACAACATGCGTTCGCGTCATTTTGTTTGAAGTTACCTTTATCGATATTGACTTGTACGCTTACCATGATGGACAAAAACTGTATCTGCTGAGACTGATCTGGTGCGTTTTGTTTAACCCTGCGCTTGCTAAACGCGTCAATATACCTACCTGTAAATAGTGAAGACCCAGATGAGACAGCTCCTGCGGGAGCTGTCTCATCAGGGTTTGCACTATTTACAAGTTGATTGCGCAACCAGTGCACTCCACAGCAGTGATTGCACAGTGAAATACTTGTACACAGTGAAGATATATGTAATTATAGAACAGGGCATGGGTAAAGAAGGAGAAATGTATTTTAAAATTCAGCAAGAGAAGGTTAAATTACGACCGATTCATTCAGGTGTTTGGGAAACTGCTAATCGGGTGTCAAACAGCTTGGATCATATTGAGATCACGCAATATTCGGCGCCTCATCTGGATACAAACTGTTTACAAATGACCGGTGGCGTTTAGCTGGGCAAGAGTTAAACCCTTTAAATGAGGGGAACGAGTGCATTATCATTTGCAAACAGTATAGACGCATATCAGAGGGTTCCAAGAGGAGCCATCTGATCAAGGTCTGCAATGTTTGTCATTCCAAATAGTCTCGCAAATGTTTACCATTTCATACTTATCATTATAGACTCCATCAATAATCAATGATGGAATATTCCACTCTGAAAGCTCGGCGTTGAAAAGGTTAATACATGGCTACATGTTTGTTTGTTTGTTTAACCCTTTCATCGTCAATGTCGCAAAAATGCATCACGACAAATAGTGCCGTCCCAGATCAGACGTCGCCTTTTCAAGGTGGAGTCTGATCAGGGACTTCACTTTTTGTCTCAATCTCTAGTTCTAGATCTGTGGTTTATTACTTTGAATTGTGTATTTCTTTATCACATTTCCTTATTTTACCGAATAATATAACAAAACTAGGTTGCAGACGACAATTTGAAATTTGGCGCCGAAAGGGTTAAATACATGTACGTGTCAAGTGGCGGATAAAGGAATAAGAGTTAATAGCCTAACCCTTTACTCTCTGCGCCTTTGCAAACAGAGTATACCCAGACCAGTGAATATTCATGATGTCATTATTTCTTTCATGAATATTCATGGAGTGAAGGGTTTACTGCGGGAAACTCGAATCTAGTGCATTGGTTTTTTTTATAAAACAGCGTTAAGTCAGATCATGTCACAGCCCTCTGATCAGAGTCTTCATCATTGTCACGAAAACCATATAGCAAATATAAGCTTTTCATACTGAGTAGACTCTACTTGAAAGTCTTGGTGAAATATTCCTCTTTGAAAAGTCCTCTTTCAAAGGATACATTTTAACCCTAAAACAGTCACCTGTCGTTACAACGACCATGGTCGTTCCCGCTGAGAAAGTGCCATGGTATTGAGAATGTCGTTGTAATGTAATGGACATTCAGTTAAATAGTAACACCCCTCTAAATAGAACTCAAATTAGCATCAATACCAGTCTGTGAGGCAGGTGACAGCTTAACCCTTCTCTTGCTGAATTTTAAAATACATTTCTCCTTCTTTACCCATGCCCTGTTGTATAATTATATATATCGTCACTGTGTACAAGTATTTCGCTGTGCAATCACTGCTATGGAGTGCATTGGTTGCACAATCAACTTGTAAATAGTCCAGACATTGATGAGACAGCTCCTACAGGAGCTGTCTCATCGGGGTCTTCACTATTTACAGGTAGGTATATTGACATGAATAGCAAGCAAAGGGTTAATGAAGGGTGAATTTCATGCAGAAAACTCACAGAGGATCTTGCTGCATTACTTTCATCCTGTATTTAGCAGCCACCTGCCTAAAATGATTTATAATTATTCTTCTTTACTAAAATTGCGGTTCGGTGGAGTGTTACTGTGTATGTTTCCAAAATTTATCAGTATAATGAATATTCCGTTAATTCGATTTAGCTTTGGGAGAAACTATTAGTCGTGTGTCAAATAGCTTAGATCCTGATGAGACTTGTTATTGAGACATCTTCTTGTATACACGTATTGTATTCTATACAGAAAAACACCTCCGAAGCGCCGCCAGCATGTGTAATTCTGGGTGGTAAAGGCTGGTGGTAAATTAATGCAAGACGAAAGTAATCCATATAGGAACAGTCTGCATTAGTTTAGTCTTGCACTAAGCAACCAGCTGCTTATAAAGGCACACAATGCTTATTCCTAAATGTTTTGTTCTTAACGTAAATAAATCGACGTTCGGCTTTCATAACAGTGAGAGATTGAGTGAGTGGGTAAGTGAATTAGTGAGTGAATTGGTGATCGATTTGTGAATGAGTAAACGAATATGTGAAAGTAATTGGTTGTTAAGTAGTTAAGCGAGTGAGTGGGTGCATGTGAAAAAGAATCAGTAACCATTTCCTCTATAAATACACCTTTCTACGCCTCTGTAAAAGTCACCTTATGAAACCATTGTGATAAATAGAGCATTTGCTCCTATAGGAGCAAATGCTCTATTTATCAAAATGGTTTCAAAACTACACAATTCTAAACTTTTCCTTTTCTCTAGTTAATGCTCCTTTTCGGTAGATTTATTCAAAGAGGTTGGGTCTAAAAATAGCCTATGAGCTAATGGGTTAAGTCAGTTACTCAGTGATTAGATGAATGATCGAATGAACAATAGTGTTAGAGTGTTGGATTTTAGACACAGTCTAAACTCTTTGGCGATCCGTTATGTTATCAGCATATATTCATAGCGGTAACTAATAAGGCAAAATGCTCACCAAGATTGAAGAGTATTACATGTAGAAATGTTAATGAAAAACAAATCCTAGTAGAATTAGTGTCCTTTAACCCTTCCCCTCATGTATATTAATTTAAAGAATTTGGTTGCTGCATGCCTATCCATCGACTGAAATGTTTAAATGTATTAACAAGGAAAGTTAAGGATGTGATAGACACTTCAGTATCAGCTCAATATTATTCAATATGACCGTTTCTTTATTGAATAAAATATTGTTGAAAGCAATATTATTCAATAAGCAAGCAGAGTAGACCCTAATCAGTCGGCTCCTACAGGAGCTGTCTGAGCTGGGTATAATATTTTTGCAAATGTTAAAATGTCCTGTTAATGAGGGAATTGGTTATACATGACTCAAATTACGGTTCAACTTGATATTTTTACTCACTGTTACCCTGGTAAAGTAAGGCACTATCCTTATATAGATGACCATCAACCGCCGTTTCTAGATCATAGCTCACCGTGAGCTGATGGTAATAATCTACTAACTAGTGGTCCGTTCCACGGATTTATTTTTAGCCTGTACCCAATTGCTTAACGCTAAAATAATTAGGAAATTAAAGAGATAAGTCATTTAAACCTATTGACATGACAAGCATGCCGATGCAAGATGCCTTTGCAGGGGTAGTTTTAATCATTTCCACCTTTAGTATGTAGATGGATATTCCGCATTGTATTGCAAGTAGCCCGAATCCAAGTAAGACGCACGTAATAGCTAAAAGCGTATTTTCGGTGTCCAAACTGTTTGGCACTGGAGAAGTAACTAGATAGAGATAGAAGTATGGCTTTGAAGATAAAGCGAACAACAAATCGGGGGACGAGCATGTTTAGGCGTGTGAAAGGTTAGATTGTGTAATGTTCTTTGGAGATAACATAAAACTATTACGCAGAAGCCGAAACGTGCGGCACAGATTACTTACATACCGTTGCGATTATCGCTTTCAGTACGGAACACATATGCATGGTCGTTTGCAAATAGTATAGACCTAGATCATAGGGCTCCAGGAGGAGCAATTTGATCAGTGTTTGCTCTGAATGCCATTCAAAATTCTCTAGCATGTTTCAGGCTTTCGTACTTAGTGGAATCTGATAATTCAGGGTTGAAAGGATTGGTCATTGTTCAAGTCAGCCTGAATACGCAGTGTCTATCCAGATCGCATTAATCATTTGGGTGCAAAATAAACTTCATCTGCTAATACTATCGTGTACTTCAGGTTTTAACCCTTCTCTTGCTGAATTTTAAAATACATTTATCCTTCTTTTACCATGTCCTGTTGTATAATTACATATATCTTCACTGTGTACAAGTATTTCGCTGTGCAATCACTGCTATGGAATGCACTGGTTGCACAATCAACTTGTAAATAGTGCAGACCCTGATGAGACAGCTCCTACAGGAGCAGTCTCATCTGGGTCTTCACTATTTACACGTAGGTATATTGACGTGAATAGCAAGCGAAGGGCTACAGTGGCATACTCTTTACATTTCTTGCAAAAGTGTAACCAGTGTCAGTTTGGATTCTAATGAGACGCCGAGATCTGGATCCAAACCGTTTGCCAAGGTACATGTAATCATAGATCCGCCCGTGACGGCAACATAGTTAGTCATACATAACCTACTGATCTGGATTTGAGCTGGGTACTGTTTTAGATCTCTATAACATAAAACTGACAGTGTCTTGATGACAGAAATAAACATATCTCTTTTTTATTTAAAATAAGATACGAAAAGCATTTCGCCATCTATTTTCATCCTTTACTTATTATAGCACCCTTTACACCTTTATAAAAGGGTATATTCGAATCAGGCGGTTCTTCTGGGATCTGCCCGATGATGGTCTGTTCTGTTGGCTCAACAAATAACATTTATTAGATCAAATATTCATATTCCCTTGTTCATATGCAATTATAAAATTTCATCTCATTAATATGCATGGAGTTATATGAATTTTACATGAATATAAACAGATAAAATACGAAATTTGTGTTTCTTACGAGCAGTTCATACCACTGTATAAGGCATACATCACTGACCAGTCCTGAATAAAAGAAATGGCTAATTAATCATCCTATTTCATGCGGATAAAACTGATTAACAATTTCAATTCGGGACACAAAAACACTGTCATTTGCAAACAGTGTAGACCCAGATCAGAGGGCCCCTACATTAGAGGAGCACTCCCATTGATCTGGGTCTGCACTTTTTGTCAATCCAATCATTTTAGCAAGTTTGACCCTTTCGGTGCCAAATTTCTAATTGTCGTCTGCAATCCAGCTTTGTTAAATCATTCGGTAAAAATAAAGAAATAAAATAAATAAATGTAAATTTCAAAGGAATAAAGAACAGATATAGAAATAGAGTTTGAGACAAAGAGTGAAGTCCCTGATCAGACACCGCCTTGAAAAGGTGGCGTCTGATCTGGGATTGCACTATTTGTCGTGGAACTTTTTTGCGACATTGGCGGTGAAAGGGTTAAGCATTTCATACTGAGTGGCGTATATTGTTAAACTCTGATGGGGGTATTCCATTTTAAAAATCGCTCTTCAGTCTGCTGTGGAAAAATCCAACTTGCACAAACTCTTAAACAATAAAAATGCCATTGACAATTTCCATTCACATTTCCTTCTTTTTGTATTTCCTATTCTAAACCCTACCGCCTTTTATTTGTTTAGAGACAATGGGTACCAAGTGATATCTGGGAGTGACAGGTACGGTGTTATATCTCTTCTGATATACCACAGTAAACCCTTGATAACCCGAACATTCATAAAGGAAGACTTGAGAACATTTTCGACAGGTGGATGCTTAATGCAGAATGAAAAGTCATGCAGGAATCTCCCAGAGGAGCTTTCTGTGTGACTTTCATCCTGCATTATACTTACACATTCAGTTTAACTTCGGTATCTCGGGCTCCATGGGACTGTGCAAATTAGTTCGATATAACAGAGGTTCGGGTTATCGACTTTCTAATCTGGGACATTTCTGGAGATGACAGCTGTATGCAGGTGTAAAGTAATACTGAAAGCTCCTGCAGGAGCTTTCAGTATTAATTTACACCTGCATTAAGCTGTCACGTGCGTATTTCTAGATATCCGCAGTGACACATTTAAGAGCAATTCTGTATTGTAAGTTTTTGAAGGACCGAACCTTTAGTTCGAATAATTCGAAGTTCGAGATATCGAAGTTGAGCTGTATTTAGTGTTCGGATTAGCGATGTTTACTGTGCAAGTATTTAACCCTTCTCTTGCTGAATTTTAAAATACATTTCTCCTTCTTTACCCATGCCTTGTTGTATAATTACATATATCTTCACTGTGTACAAGTATTTCGCTGTGCAATCACTGCTGAGGAGTGCACTGGTTGCACAATCAATTTGTAAATACATGTAGTGCAGACCCTGATGAGACAGCCCCTGCAGGAGCTGTCTCATCTGGGTCTTCACTATTTACAAGTAAGTATATTGACGTGAATAGCAAGAGAAGGGTTAAAATGTTAACATTAATTATTAACATTTACCCAGTCAGCAGTCATAAAAGCGGCCTCATTAAAAACAATCCGAGTTACTATGATGCAGAAAACATGATATTGTCAACAGCTTCTCAACGCCGCCTGTCAATGTCCCAGAGTTTCATTTTTGTCATACAACACATAGTTGTTTTTTATCCAAATCAACCGGAAGGAACGTTATTATTCACATTTTATTGCTTTTTTTTAAATTTGTGTCGGAAAAGCTTCAATTTTAAAATGGGTTTTAGAACAATATCTGTGATATAGCAGACCGTATCTGAAACGATCAGATAATGAATAAGCATGTGAGTCTGTAACCCATTACTTCATGGGCTATTTTTAGACCAATTTCCTCATTGTTTTACCCTAAATTCTTTGAATGAATCAACTGAAAAGGAGCATGTACTAGAAAAAAAATAGAATTGCGATAAATAGAACATTAATTTTGCTCATATGGAGCAAATGCTCTATTTGTCAATGCTTTCAGAAAGTGACTTTGGCAGAGGCATCAAAATGCGCCAGTATAAACGAATGGGGTAAACACATGTGAGTGCTTGATGCTGGGAGAAAGTATTGCAGAAAACTCTTATGGGAGCTTTCTGTATATCGTTTTTCCTGTATTAAGCTACCCCTTTTTATGACTCAGGCTTAGATCTGAACTTGGTGGTCACTTTAGAGACAGGTTTTACTGTATTTTAAAACCATTTGAATCTAAACGAGAGCCCCAGTAATTGGAAAAGAATACACACAGGTTGCTACTCAAGCTGGTATGACACATAAGATGTCATGTATTTGAAACAAAATGAATCAGGAAACATACCAAGCATAATATATTTGTAACACACAGGAAATTCTTTATGCAAGGCTCACGTAATAGAAGTGGGAATAACATTCCAACAGGGAGCGCCACACACAAAAGGACACGGCTGAAGACACGTAAAATG
The DNA here is from genome assembly GCA_963576725.1 of Azorinus chamasolen. Classification (NCBI taxonomy): domain Eukaryota; kingdom Metazoa; phylum Mollusca; class Bivalvia; order Cardiida; family Solecurtidae; genus Azorinus; species Azorinus chamasolen. Next base: position 5,069,622 of record OY755251.1, on the reverse strand, counting down.
GAAAAAAAAGAGAAATGATTTTTTCCAAATACCGTTAAAAAGGGAGACATCGTAACGAGAAATGATTTTTTTTTCAAAATACGTTAAAAAATTCGGCAGCGTAACGGAATTTGAAAATATTTTCAAATTCCGTGGACCCTGTGCCTATCGTATTGTGTGTTCATTTAATACAAATTTTAAAAAAAGTTAAAACATGTATAAGTTAAATAAGCAGCAACATATCGATTGAATACAATACTAACAGAAACAATATTATATATATTATTCATACATTATACTTTATATTAGTAATAATGAACTGAAACCGTATGTGGCATTTCCTGCATGACACTTCCGATACTTCTGTGTCACGATGCACATGCGATTTGCTCTAGCACAAGAAAGTAGTACAGTAGAACCCCTCTAATGCGACCACTTAATGAATAAACATTGGTGTCTTTATAAGTAGGTGGTTGCATAATGCAGGACAAAAGTAATGCAGAAAGCTTTCTGCATTACTTTTGTCCTGCATTAAGCTACCACCTGCATCTAGCACCGAGAATTATACCTCTTTCAGGTGGTCGCATTAGCGGGGTTTTACTGTATATATTGCATATGAACTTGAGTCTGTTTAACCCATTACCTCATAGGCTATTTTTAGTTCCAACCACTTTGAATAAATCTACCAAAAAGGAAGATTAACGAGAGAAAAGGAACATTTTAGAATTGTGTAGTTTGAAACCGTTGTGATAAATAGAGCAGTTGATCCTATAGGAGCAAATGCTCTATTTATCACGATTGTTTCAACAGCTGGCTATTGCAGAGGCGTCAAAATGCGTAAATATGAGGGAATGGGTTAAAGCCGGGATTTAATATAGTTACTAGTTTTGTAGTTTCCCGATATTTGCACACCTAAGTATGCTCATATAAGATTTTTCTGATCCGGTGACCGTCCATCCGTCCATTCATCTTTTAGTCCGTCCGTGCTTTAAACGGCACTTCCAAATGCACACAGCAGAATGTAACCCAACTGTACATTATTATCATGGTCTGGCAAAAAAGCTAAATTAAAATGTTGAACCTTGGTTGTCATGGAAACCAAAATAAAGCTTTAAATATATTTTTGTCTAAACCCAGTATGTTTGAAAGGAATAGTCTTCTAGTGACCTTCTGCCTAAATTGCTTAACTCATGATGTTATCTCAAAACATATGACCGTGAGTGGACTGGGAATTAATTTTAGCAATTCTGAAAGAGGGCCAATAGAGGACTAATTTCTACCAATTTCTATTCAGATTTGACCACCGGTTTTAGAAGAGGAAGAATTATCTCCTTTAGTGATATAATGCAATTTAACTCCGCCCCAGGCGACATTTTTTCAGGTATCGGCATGGTTTTAGCAATGTTAATAAAAGGTCGCCAAGCAACAATATCTACCAAACTCCATTCAAACTGGAACACCAATTTGGGAGAAGAAAGTTGTTAAAGGTTTTCTGTATTGTTATATACATGTAAGAAAATCTAGTCCTGGCCAGTCCTTATCATATGTTTTGAGATATCGACATGAGTTTAGCAATTAAGGTAGACGGTCAATAGAAGACTTTTCCTTTCAAATATCGTTAGTTCTGACCATCGGTTTGTTTAAGATTTATATTGGTTTCCATGACAGCCATATTTCAACATGAATCCAAATTATTTATTGCGATGGTCGATCACAGAATCTCAACTGGGTATACTCAGGTGTGCTAAAAACTGGAAACTACAAAAAAAAAGTAAAAAAAGAAGGAAACGGCTTAAATCCCGTGTCTAAAACTCATCTACAGCTAGGCAAATCGCATATGCATCGTGACATAGAATTGTCTGAGCTATAAATCAGTTTTAGTTCATTATTACTAAAATAAAGTATAATGTATAGATACTAATACATATAATGTAGTCTCTTTTAGCATTGTATTCAAGTGTATGTTGTTATTTCTTTTTATTCTATATAAATCTTTTTTTTCATTTTGTGTAAATAAACACAATATACGAAAGGCACAGGGTCCATGGATTTTGAAAAAAATTCAAATTCCGTTACGCTGCCAAAAACGTTTAACGTGATTTGAAAACCTTTTTCATTTCTCGATACGATGTCCCTCTTTTTAACGGGATTTTAATTTTTATTTTTCATTTCTCGTTTTTTTTTCATTTTACGTGTCTACACATGGCACCCAGACATTATCAAACAGGAAACAACACAATTTGAAAACAAAACCTGATGAAAAAGACGTATAATATTTACCATACAAAAACAAAGTAGACCAGAGGATGACAGCAGGTGTACCGTACCGCCTTTGAACGATCAGTAGTTCCAAAACAAGTCTAATCCTGTATCATTGATCGCCGCATGAGCGGCGATCACTAATGGAATGTTCAAAAGTATTTACCCATGTAGGAGGGGTAGCGACAAGTTTTACAAGGTCTATTCAGCGTATATCGGTGAGGAGAACGAAATGAATTGGCTCATGAGAGCGTGGCAGAGAATAGTTTCTATCTGCATTATTGATGTAGTGAAATATGTGATGTAAAAACCTTCATACGATGTTTAAAAAGAAATTTATCAAATTTATTGATTAAATTATCATGAGAGTGATAAATGTTTTAATGAAGTTTTATTGTTTTATTTATTTTTATTTAAAAAAGTCGTCAATATAGTAGCATGATAACTTTATATACATCTTCAATTTCCCTTGAAGTATGTCTGGCCTGATAGCGTAGTGGTTAACACGGTCGCCTATCGTGCAGTCAGCCCTGGTTCGATTCTCACCGCTGACGAAACTTTTTTTTTCTCTCTTTTTCCATTCTATTTTTTTTTTAATGATAGTTAATGATAATTATCCATATTAAGTGTTTTTTCTTTCAACTTATACGTTATTTTTGGTAAAACAAATTTGTAGAAAAATTTAAAATACAAATGTAGTTCCTGTTGTAAGAAGAAATTCCTACACCTACTATACAAATAAACCTCTACAGTACATATAAACTTAGTTTTAAAATGCTACCCCTTTATTACGTCACTAGCGGCTGTAGAGACGGGATAAAAAATTTATCCTCTTACGTTTTGGTATCGTCAATATGCCTCTGAACCAATCAATGACCGCCCTAGATATTTGTGTCAAGTTTCATGTGATACTTCCAACAATGCATATGTCATAATAGTTTTACCAGGTATTTACTTGTTACAGTTTGCAACAGAGTTCTTTATCAGCATGCCATAGTATATATAGGTCTTTGATTTATCCTCATTTTTTTAGCTCACCAGAGCACGACGTGCTCATGCTGAGCTTTTAGGATCGTTGGATGTCCCTCGTCTGTTGTCCGTTGAGATACCACATCAAGTGGCTACAAATGTTATCAGATCTTACTGAAATTTTATCAGAATGTTTGTCCACATGCAATCTTGGTCAAGTTCAAATATGGATCATGTCGGGTTCGAAACTAGGTCACTACGTCATTACACTCTAGAGGCTACATATTTCGTTAAGTTTTTAATGAAATGTTGTATTTCAATTGTCTTAACAAAACAGTTCCTTATTAAAAACCTTCCTTGTACACAAATTTCCCGGCGATCCAATGCCTTGCATCAGTATTCGTCTTGTATATACAAGTACAGGCACAATGCAGGACGACATACAGTGCACCGAGTTCCCTCAGGAACTTAACCCTTCGCTTGCTGAATTTTAAAATACATTTCTCCTTCTTTACCAATGCCCTGTTGTATAATTACATATATCTTCACTGTGTACAAGTATTTTGCTGTGCAATGACTGCTGTGGAGTGCACTAGTTTGCTCAATCAACTTGTAAATAGTTCAGACCCTGATGAGACAGCTCCTGCAGGAGCTGTCTCATCTGGGTCTACACTATTTACAGGTAGGTATATAGACGCGATTAGCAAGCGAAGGGTTAAAAAGTCTGTGTTATTTTCATTCTGCATTAAACGTTAACAACCATCTGCTTTAACCCTTTTCCCTCATGAATATTTATGCATAAAATAATGACGTCATGATTATTTTTATAATGTTGCATAAATATAGGATTACTTAGCTCTGGCAAAACTGTAGAATCAGATCTGTATAATTATATAGGCAAACAGAGCAGACCCTGATCAGACGGCTCCTACAAGATCCATCTGATATGGGTCTACTCTGTTTGCTAAAGCGTGAAAAGGTCATTATAAAAATAGGAAAGGGTAAAGGTCACACAAATTGTCTCATGTTAAACGCGATCTGTCTGGCTTTACAAACTTCTTAGATCCGGATAAGATACTGAGTAACTCTTTGGCACAATAGGATCCAAGCCGTTTGACACCCAGCCAGTAGTTTTGCAACATGTTATACGAGCAGGTCAATAAAACGTTCAGTAGGTCAGGGTTTGAGCGGACACTATTTTTACAGCGCGGGAAGGATTAACCCTTTATTCCATAAATACACATTTCAAAGCCTTTACAAACAGTGTAGACCCAGATCAGACGGCTCCTATAGGAGCCGTCTGATCAGGGTCCGCTCTGTTTGCTTATGATATAATATAGATGTGGTTTTACTGTTTCTATCATGGCCAAAATGTCCTGCTTTTATGTACTACTATATAACAATTGATCTCATTATTATTTATGACGTCATTATTTCTTAAATGAATATTCATTGAGTAAAGAATAAATAGTATAGACGTCACCACAGAGCAGATCTACCTAAACTTAGTCCTACTTAGAATCAAATCATACTTATCGATAAATAAATGCAAATTTCAAAGAAAAAAGTACGGTTGAGACAAAAGGTGAGGTCCATGATCAGATCCCGCCTTGAAAAGGCGACGTCTGATCTGTTACTGCACTATTTGTTGTTGTGCATTGTTGCAACATTGGCGATGAAAGGATTAATTAATATGATCATAGGAATGTTGATTGGTACAAAGCGGTGTCAACGACCCATTGCCTGATAAATGTGCAATTTTACAAATCTGCAAACAGAGTAGATCCAGATCAGACAGCTCCTGTAGGAACTGTCTCATCAGAATCTGTTCAGCTATTTAATTGTCTTTCATGGTTATGTCTTTTGCAAAAGATATTCTATTCATGTTTCTGATCTGATCATACACTGTTTTCCACGGTAAGGTGTCATTCATTTCACGCGTCATTATAAAACCATAACGATTTGACACAGTTCTTAAAGTCATTATTCCTTATATGAATACCCACTGGTGATAGCGAGATAAACAATTCTTGGTAATTGGTATTGACACAATGTTAAGCAAATATGTGTCTCCCTCTTGCATTCATAGTACAGTACAGCATCCATAGTTCGAAATATAATCAAATATTAGAATAGAAGAATTTAGAAATTTTTACGTAGGTGGCTGTTTAATACAGGGTTGAAGACAGGCGGCAGAACGCTCCGATAGGAAGTTTCTGCATGACTTTCAGTCTGCATTAAGCTGGAGCCTGTCTTAATGATCAATAATGATACGTATTTGAGTGTTCGAATAATCTGGTTTTTTTACAGTAATTATCATCAAAAGAAATAATTGATCGATTTAAGAGTCAATGTCACCATGGGCAGTAGAGGTTTTTAATTCAAGTGACGCCCTTGCTCTTTTAGCGAACGAAACCCATAAACGGCAACACGTAATGCACTCCTTCAGCTTAGCTTCAGGTCTAGATAAAAAGAACCTTAATCACAGGTAATCACTGTGCTCTTAAGTCTGAAATATGTTACATCTGTCATTTCAAATTAGATCAATGTTGGTTAAATTATTACTAAGTAGAAGCTGGCTGATGTCTTAGTACTCGATCTAAGTAGCACAATAAAGTCACGTGTCCAGTGATATCATATTAAACCTTTAGCGCACTGAGTGACAGGCATGTGATTAATTCTACTATAATGTATGAACACAGAACAGATCCCTGTGTAATCCAACTTCTGTTCAGATTCCCATAAAATTGCGATTTCTGGCATAATTTTGTGAAATGTGGTAAGTATCTAGTTTAAGAATTAAAACTAATACTTACGACTTTGTTTGCAGACGAGTCATTTGTTTTTCAGCGTTCTAAAACCTATTATGATTGGTATCCATAGGTCCAACCCTACACGTTGCGACCACGCCTTAGTATGTATTTGCAAACAGAGAAGACCCAGATCAGACAGCTCCTGTAGGATCTGTCTGATCAGGATCTGCTCTGTTTAGTTATATGTCACAGATATGATTCTCTTCTATTTGTCATGTCTATTGTTTTTCTCATTTTAAAGTTCTAGATTGTTTAATTAATCAATATTTAAAATTGGGCGGAGCCTAGCGTTAAAATTTGTCAAATAAAGGAAGAAAAAACGGCACGACAATGAGGCTTTCTTAGAGTGTGACCTGCGAACTTGAGTGGTCTACAATGACTGGAAAAGGTTCTTACACAGTTCTGGCGCTGATAGGTAAGATCTACATGTTATAGTAACCCTTTCGGTGCAAAATTTGTCGTCTGCAATCCACTTTCGCTAAACATTCTTGTAAATTAGGGCAATGAGATATGTAAATGAAAATGTCAAAGAAATAAACCACAGACATGGAACTTGAGGTTAAGGCAAACAATGAAGTTGGTGGCATCTGATATGGGTCTGCACTGTTTATCGCTGTACATGGTGGCGCCACCGGCGATGAAAGAGTTAACCTTACTACGCTGTAATACAAAATCAAAGTACTGATAGTACTGAAGGGATCTGTGTTTTTGGAAAGAAAACGTGTGTTATTCAGTAGAACCTCTCTAAACCGGACGAATATAAACATTATGACTGGGCATTAAAGACTGCTGTATGCTGACCAACTATACAAAAAGCTCCGGCAGAAGTTTCCGTATCGCTGTCAGCCTGCATCAAGCAGCCACCTGTTTTGAATCCTCGAAAATAATGTTTATTTTCTGTTCGGTCTAGAGAGATTCTACTGTATTTGGGTGTTTGTTTGCGAGTTATTTTTTATGTTCCCAGATGCTGAAATCTTATCTGGTGGTAGCTGGCATTTTGCATGTTTTATGTAAATATTTCAAACCCAATTTCCAAATTTGAAGTATAATTTAGTAAAGGTATAAGTTGAACAGTGTCAAGAAATCTTGATCTTCTGAAAACATTATATATAAATATATTTATATAAATGTATACAAAAATAAGTTTAAAATTAATTAAATATTGGAACCTCGCAAACAATTCATGTAGATAATCAAGAATGGTTGTATAGTTTTACAATCTATAATGGCAATCACCTGAAATTGTTAACAGATTTTGAAATGGGAGAAAAAAAGAGTAAATGTATTTATGATGAAAATTTTATTGTAGACAATGTCAAGAAAAAGTATAAAACAGCAAATAAACATATGTTGCAAGTAAAGCATCTGTTTGAAAGTAATTAAACCAGAGCACAAGCGGGTGCCAACGCTTATCTGTTCCATAACCCTGTAAAGACAAACTGAATGAACTTCAAAATAAACTCAGCTTCAAATTTTGTTGCTTAAATACATTTGTATTAAGTTTCATTTATATCATTTTAATATTTTTCCCAGAAAACCACAGACAAACTAAAAGTTGACCGACTAACAAAGCAATGAACACACGAAGTTCAAGGACCATAACTTTTGAATAAAATGACATATCAAAATCCCCGTAATATATGTGAAAATTCATATTAAGGTTTAACCATGTAAAAAAATTGAAGTAAATATCATTTCAAATGAAAAAGTTATGGCCATCCTCATATTTGCATAGATTTGCATTATTTTTTTAAGTGCAAGGGCCATAACTCCGAAACATCAAATCAAATGATCTTCAGAATCAACTTAGCTTCAGGTCTTGATGCATTAAACATGTTTATGAAGTTTCATTAATATCTGTCAAACAGTTTTGCCAGAAAACAGTGGACAAACTATTTGCATATATTTGCATTTTTTTTAAGTAAAAGGGCAATAACTCCGAAACAACATATCAAATAAACCTCAAAATCGACTCAGCATCAGATCATGATATATTAAACATTTTTGTGAAGTTTCATCAATATCTCTCAAACAGTTTCCCAGAAAACAGCCGACAAACTATTTGCATTATCTTTTAAGGACAAGGGCCATAACTCTGAAACGAAAATTCAAATGATCCTCAGAATCAATTCAGTTTCAGATCCTGATGCATTAAATATTTGTGTGAAGTTTCATTAATATCTCTCAAATAGTTTTCCCAGAAAACGGCGGACAAACTATTTGCATATTTTTTAAGGACAAGGGCCATCACTCCGAAACGACAAATAAAATGAACCTCAGAATCAACTCAGCTTCAGATCTTGATGCATTTAACATTTGTGTGAAGTTTCATTAATATATGTCAAATAGTTTTCCCAGAAAACAGCGGACAAACTATTTGCATTATTTTTTAAGTAAAAGGGCCATAACTCAGAAACAACAAATCAAATGAACCTCAGAATCAACTCAGCTTCAGATCTTGATGCATTAAACATTTGTGTGAAGTTTCATTAATATCTCTCAAATAGTTTTCCCAGAAAACAACGGACAAACTATTTGCATATTTTTTTAAGGACAAGGGCCATAACTATGAAATGAAAAATCAAATGAACCTCAGAATCAACTCGGCTTCAGATCTTGATGCATTAAACATTTGTGTGAAGTTTCATTAATATCTGTCAAATAGTTTTCCCAGAACACAGCAGACAAACTATTTTTTAATGTATTTGCATTATTTTTTAAGTAAAAGGGCCATAACTCCAAAACGACAAATCAAATGAACCTAAGAATCTACTCAGCTTCAGATCCTTGATGCATTAAATATTTGTGTGAAGTTTCATTAATATCTCTCAAATAGTTTTCCCAGAAAACAGCGGACAAACTATTTGCATATTTTTTAAAGACAGGGGCCATAACTCTGAAATGAAAAATAAAATGAACCTCAGAATCAACTCAGCTACAGATCTTGATGCATTTAACATTTGTGTGAAGTTTCATTAATATCTGTCAAATAGTTTTCCCAGAAAACAGCGGACAAACAAAATGTTGACGGACGAACGAACGAACGAACGGACGGACGGACAGGGCCACGACAATATACGACCACCTTTATTAGGTGGGCGTATAAAAAAGCTTTGTTTATTAAAACAAGCCAATTTTTGACAAAAATAACAAAGGCAATAACTCCAAAGACACTGAAGACAGAGTGCACTGCACTTGTGGTCAATGTGTGGTCTATCTGTATGTGAAGTTTGAAGTCAATAGCTTTTATACTTTGAAAGTTATGATCCGGACAAGCCAGATTTTAAAAAAAAAAATAACAAAGGGCAATAACTCCAAAAATACTGAAGACAGAGCTACTAACCGTGTGCACTGTACTTTTGGTGAATGTGATCTATCTCAATATGAAGTTTGAAGTCAATAGCTTTTATATGTTTGAAGCTATGAGTCGGACAAACCAGATTTTCACTAGAATAACAAAGGGCAATAACTCCTGAAATAATGAAGACAGAGTTATGGACCTTGTGCAAAGCATTTGTGGTCAATGTGTTCTATCTGTACATGACGTTTGAAGTCAATAGCTTTTACACTTTGAAAGTTATGATCCGGACAAGCTAAATTTTGAGAAAAATAAACAAGGGCAATAACTCCAGAAGTACTGAAGACAGAGTTACGAACATTGTGCAATGCATTTGCAGTCCATGTGATCTATCTGTATATGAAGTTTGAAGTCAATAGCTTTTATACTTTGGAAGTTATGATCTGGACGAATGGACGGACTGACAGACGGGCGGATAGATGAACAGACGGATGGACATGGTTACTCCAGTAAACCCCCCAAAACTTTGTTTGTGGGGATATAAAATACAATGTTCATTATTTTGTAGATTTTAAACCATTAAGATAAATAGAGCATTTGCTCCTTTGGAGCAAATGCTCTATTTATCACAATGGTTTAAAAAAGTGACTTTAACATACTTGTATGCGATGGCAATCTGTCCTAGGAGAATCGGCAATTGTCCTGAATCGCAATTAAATATATTATTTCATGAGCGAACAGAGTAGATCCTGATCTGGACCTACTCTGTTAACAGTTTGCAAAGCCTTAGCCTTATGGAGGAAAGGGTTTACCAAATGCCTTTTCACTTTTGCGAACAGAGTAGATCCTGATCAGACGGCTCCTATAGTTGTTGTCTGATCAGGGTCTGCTCTTCTTTACTTGACCTGACTGTCAGACATGATATAGATATGATTCTATAGTTCTTTTCAGAGTAAAAAATTCCTTAGAAGGTTTATATTAACATTCAGCTTATATAAATATTCATGATACATCAATATTTCTTAAATGAATAATGAACAGGGAAAGGGTTTAGATATAATATACATGTAGATCTATACGGTTATAGTTTCTGCCATGGCAAAATATTCCAGTGTCCATGTGCTTTTACAAAAATTAACCTAATTAATATTCATAATCATGATGATGTCATACTTTCTTACATATAAATTAATATTAATATTCATGGAATAAAGTCTTTATTGACATAAAGTATTGAACATTGTCAGATAAATTATGTCTCTAAACCCATTGCTACATGAAATAATGACAATATGAACATTGATTGTAATATTATTCTTGATATAACGTTTAACAGGAATTTTGGTAATGGCAGAAACTTTAATCTATACATTATTCTATTAGCAAAAAGAGCAGACCCAATCAAACGGCTCCTAGTCTCCCACATCTGTCTGCTATGGGTATACTCTTTTTGCAAAGATATTCAGCTCTTATATATATATATATATATATATCACCATCTGGGTGTTGTCAGTCTAGTTCCTTATATACCACTCATACTGTGTTAACCCCTTACTCCATAAATGCGCCTTTCTACACCTTTGCAAATAGGGTAGACCCACATCAGACAGTTCTTATACAGAGCTCCAAATAAGATGCCTTTACATTTTCAAGAATAGCTCCTTTATTTATCCACCAATTAAACCTTATATACTGTGACCACTCTTCAGTAATTTTCTAGACGAGACGATTGTAAAGAGTGGTCACAGTGTAGGGTTTGGTGGTGAAATGACGATTTTAGTATTTGGGAACACACCCTTATCTGTACCTCTGCCTATATGAGTCATCTGATCAGGGCATGTTCTATTTGCTTCTGACATAACATACATTTAGCTCTACAGTTTCTGCTGTGGCCAAAAAACCCTGTTTTAAAAATGCTGTTGCAAAATTTTAAAACTCAACCCATTTATATTCATGTCATATGATAATTTCTTACCATGAATATTCATGGAGTAAAGGCTAAACTGCTATGATCAAGTTTTGATCACTGTGACCATGGCATGACAACTCTGCATGGTTTTACAAACTGAGCATCATCTACAGGGTCGACAAACAAATACTGATTGCTTGTATCCCAAGTAGTTCATTAGGTTCATTCTGAGACATGTTGGTTGCTCATTTTACAAAACGTTGGGATAGCTTCTGATAGTCCTTTCTGCTTTTTAATATGTCCAAGTTGTTGACAAACATCATGCTTCAGAGTCCTGCCCATCTCTCTCAGCATGCCAGCATATTCTATTTAATTATCCGTTTAGAATTACCATCATACTGTCTTTGACTAAATTGTTTTGCAATAAACTGGTACATGTGAAAAAGTTGCGACTCGACTGGGACTTGAATCCAGGGCCTGTGGCTTACCATGCTAACACTCTACTGACTGCGCTATCAAGTCACACAGTCTAAAGCTTTTCAATGTTCCGACAATCTTTAACCAACTACTGTTCCATCTGGAGATCAGCAAACACTGGCTGCTAGTATCTAAAGTAGTTCAGTAGATTTTAACAATTCGTATATCACAAAGTCAGCACCAGCTGATCAAGCTTTTCATACTTAGATCAGTATTGGGAAATCTTGTTGATAAAAATGTTTCATTGATTTGGTCTTGCTTTGTGGCGACAATTACTGTGTTTCGACATTGAAAGCTCTTTGTCAATAAAGCAATATTATTCTCCATTTCTGTGGCATTTAAAGCATAGTGGGCTTTGTTAGAAAACTGGCGTGTCAGGTCCCTTGTTGTTTGGAATCTTGTCGAAATTACTGTCCCCTGCAAATAAAATTAATGTTTATGATTAAAATGTATTTCTGGAAATATTTCTTAATCCCCTACACCATAAATATTCATATAACAAATAAATAGGGGTTATTACGCAGGTGACTAGGGCCGCAACAAACAAATAGCGGTTATTACGCAGGTGACTAAAGCTGCAGCGTGATATATTGGCCCGCCACCTTGCAATTGGCCCGAGGGCTTAGCCCGAGTTACTATATCAAGGTAAGGGACTATATCACTCTGTGGCCCTATAGTCACCTGTGTAATAACCTGTTTATTACATTTATGGGTCAAATTGGATCTCCATGTACTAGGTGCAATAGATTCTCAAAGGATTGAAAGAATCAGCACTATCAAGTCACACAGTCATTAGATGACGTCATTATGACGGGTTCATATTATTCAAAACTTGGCGTTGGAAAGAGCGGACAGAGTGCTCTTTTTATTCACCGGTACGTGCACATGTATTGGGCATGTAAATTTGAATCGAATCGGGTGAGGATTGTCTTTGTAAAAGCCATGGTTTGGGGACTATTCGGTATACTGTGTACGAGAACTTTGATAACATTTGCATCATCGGAGCAAAATTAGACCTTCATCGCATATCAGGGTTCTGTTGATATAGATTTAGAATGATTACCTTGGCAGCGGGCACAATATCTGTTATTGGTCCATTGCTAGGTCTGTATTGGTCTGCTCAGACCACACAACTCTATTTTTTTAAATGATATTGGATCATTTATAACGTAAAAATGTTACTATTTATAATAACAAATGTAATAATTACATTTATAGTTGATATTAACTGAATATTTATAATGACACTACAGACAATTCTGTTTTAAACATGCTAGAAACTGTATTATCATCTTAATTATTTCATAACTTAAGCAAACATAGCAGACCCTGATCTGAGAGCTCTTATATTGATATAGATACTATATCTGATATGGATATATATGCTCTTTGCAAAGGCATTAACCCGTTTCCTTATATAATGTGTCTTCACGCATATGCAAACAGAGTAGACCCAGATCAGATGGCTCCTATAGGAGCCGTCTGATCAGGGTCTGCTGTGTTTGCTAATGGAATTTTGTAGACCTTTTCCTTTACTTTCCAAAATGGCTACAATGTTCAACCTTCCATATTTCATATAACTATTTTGTTCATGAATATTCAGTATAGGTATTTAAATTTGAAATAAACATAGAACAGGGAAAGGGTTAAGAGGCCTGTTGATTGAGTAAATGACTATAAAACATTTTATATTTAAAATTGTACACATCATTCACCTTTTTTTTCACAAGCCTAAACGCATATAAATGATACTAACGCACCTGGCTGGTCAGAATGTCTAACTTTCTCAGTGTGTATTACCAGGATAACAACAATATAGGAAGGCCTTGTACAAATTTTCTTCAGATTTCACTATATGTCCATAAATTAACCCTTTCTCTGTTTAAATATTCATTTAAGGGTTAATGACATCATTGGTATCATATTATTGGATAATTTTTTTAAATTGCATATTATTAACAAAGGATATTTTGGTACAGACAGAACCATAGAATTTGATCTATATAACACAATATTATTATAAGCAAACTGAGCAGACCCTGATCAGACAACTACCATGAGAAATTAGTGCAAAACCATTATAACAATGTCTACGAGTAGATCCACGAAAATTACCATTGTACAGTATAAAACCTCTTTAAATTGACCACCAATTTGGCAAAGCATGTCTAATTATGCCTAAAAGTCAGGTGGTAATTACTTGCAGGTATGATAAGTTTAATTCTTTATGCCTTTGCAAACAGAGTAGACCCAGATCAGATTGCCCCTGCAGAAGATACTGTTCATATTTTTGTTTGCCTTGTGATGATAATACATATTATTTCTAAGGTCTAAAACCCCCAAGAAGAATGCCGGCCCTTATAAGTTGAAAAAGTACTGAGACGAGTTTTATTTGTTATTATAACAAATAAAACTGTCATCCCTGTAAGTTTTCAAAACTGGTGCGAAAAATTTACGGGTATAGATTTAATCCAATTCTGTGTTCCGTAATAACAATTTATAATGATGATCTGTATCCACCTTATAAGTTCATTTTATTGCTTGATTGACAGGGAAAATGTAAATTTGATAACAAAAACTCATGAAAATAAATAGGTACCGAATCGTCTAGGGTAAATTTTTGGGAGGGGCCGAGTTGACCATGGTGTCGAATCGTTTTGGGGCCGAATTGTCTAGGGACCCGGTTAGTTTGGTGCCGAGTCGTTCAGAAACCTGTTGTGCGTCTACTTTGTTTGCAAAGGCGTAAAAAGGCATATTTATGGAGGAAGGGGTTTAACTTAAAGTATCAGGGATGAATAAGTTAAAAACTTAATAGCGCAGGTGCTGCAGATATTCTTTCACAGCATTGTAATAACTCGGAAGATTCAAGATAATAAATCGTGTTCACGAAAGTCATAGCAGAACTATAAATAGAAGACAATGATAACCTAAGCGTTAATGTTTGTATGTATATGTACTTACGATTTTCAAGCTCATCCAAAATGCGTGTCTGGTAAACAAATTCTGCGTAAAGTTTTCATTCTCCTACTCGATTTGCAAACTCCTCACAGTGATCTCCCTTGTCACCACGCCTGCGGTCTATTAGGGGAGATAACTGCGTTGGAGGTTGCGTTTCCCTATGGCGTAAAGTCACGTGATATTCAAAATGGCGGCGATCAATTAATCAAAAATTGATTCGTGTATAAGTGAGCATAAATACCCCAATATTATTAATATCGCCTCATTTTAAAAATATTCGTCATATTTGTTGAAAAAATGATCAAATACAGTAACTGCTTGTCTTAAAAAACGGTCCACGATAGTACTTTTTGTAATAAGTTCAGCTGATTACCTAACTACATTACACATCTGAGTAAATCGTTTCGTGAGGACCGGCTGATTTGCTCTCGCCGTTTCGGTAGATTTGGTATCTGTGTTAACACACAGATCCCAATAATGTCTTCTCAAATTTTAGATCTAACGCAATTTTGAGTACTTCCGATTCAGTTGATCTTTTGAGAACTTATTGACCGAGTGTCAAACAGTCTGGCGCGTCATGGAACGCTGTTATACTCAACGCGTCGTCTTACCTGGATTCAGACTGTTTGCAAGGCGAGTCGAGTTGCGGAGGGTGGTATAGTGGTAACCCATTCCCTCCCAGTGACGCATTTTGGCTTCTCTGTAAAAGTCATATAAAGTTTTCAGATTAACTGACTACACAATATGGACAGCAAACGTCTCTTAACCAATTCTCTCCTACTGACGCATTTTGAAGCCGCGGTTAAAATTACAATTTTGATAAATAGAGCATTAGCTCCATAGGAGCAAATGCGCTATTTATCACAATGGTTTCAAAACTACACAATTCGAATATTTTCCTTTTCTCTACTCTAGCAAATGTTCATTTTCGGTATATTTAATCATATAAGTAGGGTCTAAAGATAGTCTAGGAGTAAATGTGTTAACAGATATTCAGGTATGCATGGTGACATAAAATGGGTCGTCGGAAAACAGTGTAGACCCTTTGAACATGTTATAGATTCGTGATCTCCCATAACGCCTAATATACTTCGCACCATATATTTCCATTTGATTTACAAAACTTAACGGTTCAACTCTTTGCACGGGAAGTACATGGAAACTTCCGTCTGTTAAAAGTTGTCATCTGCTGAATTTCTCATTATTATGTTTTCCTCCACTTCACTTTCCAAATATATAGTTAGAGTGTCAAACAGCTTGGATCCTGATAAGACCCATTTTTTTAATATTAACCGGTCAATAAAATCACGTGACCGCTAAATGCAAAACGAATGTAGTGCATTATGTTTTCTGCATTATGTTCGCCTTGTACTAAGCTGTGGTGTGTATTAACCTGTTCAATTATACAAACGCCTCTCGATGCCTTTGCAAACAGAGTAGACCAGACAGACTCATGTAGGAAATGTGTGATCAGCGTATGCTCTGCTTGCTTACTCCATACAAGCCTTTCTGCGCCTTTGCAAAAAGAGTAGACCAAGATCAGACGGCTCCTGTAGGAGCCATCTGATCATGGTCTGCTCTGTTTGCTTATGATACAATATAGATATGATTCTATAGTTTCTGCCACGGCCACACATTCGTGTGTCTATATGGCCATAATACACAACTACATTGTAATATAATTCATTACTCTTACAATCATGAATATTTATGCTGTAAAAGTTCCAAGCAGCCATCTGCCTAAAACGTTCTAATATCCTCCTTACAAAATACTGCACAAGTATATGCGCCACAGAGTGTCTCTGCAGTTAAACATTTCCTCCATGAATATTCATGTATGAAGTGATTACGTCATGAGCATGAACAAGATTAATTTGTCAGTATAATCTCTGTATAATCCCACATGGACACAGGCATTTTTGGGCCATAGCAGAAGCTGTAGAATCAGATCTATATAATTTTGTAAGGAAACAGAGCAGACCCTTATCAGACGGCTCATATAGGACCCCTTTGATATGGGTCTATTCTGTTTGCAAGGGCGCAGAAATGTGTGTTTATGGAGTAAAGGGTTAATCCCTATCTCCAATAAATACAAACTAACACTTTATCCTATAAATACGCTTAATTGGGGAACAAAAGTCTTGCCACAGCAAGAGCTTTCTGGGTTGATTTTGTCCTTCATTAAGCTACGCACTGCCTTTAAAGATTACCAAATTAGTGGTCCGCTTAATCTGTTCCTCCACAACTACACATTCTAACGCCTTTGCAAAGAGAGTAGACCTAGACCAGACGGCTCCTGTCAAAGGAGCCGTCTGACCAGCGTCTACTCTGATTGCTTATGAAATGATATAGATTAGGCTTCTACAGTTTCTAATACAGCCAAAACTGTCTGTGCCCATGTGCTATTCTGACTATTTAAGCTACCCTAGTTAGGGAAAAGTGGTCATTCATTCATTCGAGATAGATAGATAGAGAGATAGAGAGATAGAGAGATAGATAGATAGATAGATAGATAGATAGATAGATAGATAGATAGATAGATAGATAGATAGATAGATAAAATAGATAAGATTGAGATATAGATAGATAGATAGATAGATAGATAGATAGATAGATAGATAGATAGATAGATAGATAGATAGATTAGATAGATTAGATAGATAAGATAGATAAGATAGATAAGATAGATAGATAGATAGATAGATAGATAGATAGATAGATAGATAGAAAGATAGAAAGATAGATAGATGGAGAGATGGAGAGAGGGAGAGATGGAGAGAGGGAGATAGATAGATAGATAGATAGATAGATAGATAGATAGATAGATAGATAGATAGATAGATAGATAGATAGATAGATAGATAGATAGATAGATAGATAGATAGATAGAGGGAGATAGATAGATAGAGAGAGAGATAGATAGATACAAAACAGAATAGTTATACGGACTAAATACATGAATGGAATGCTAGCCACTGCCTGTTAGCCATTAACAAATGGTTAATCCTTGTCTTTTTTAAAGGTTTCCTCTGTTTCCATGGAGCGCGGAGTCCGTACGTACAGCCAACACATCTCTGGCCTCTGGGCGAAGCGGTTTGGGCCGATGAATTCTTCTCTTCGAATCTCGGTGGCGTTGACGCAGTATCAGTTGGAAGCGATGGCCTAACTGAGCTTATCTACAAACCATTAGAATTACACAGTGATTCATATGCAGATTTGCCAGTCCCAAACTCGATAGTCTTTGATGACGATTTTTCTTTCCAGTTCTTCATCTTCCCTAACACGTCAGGTGACATTTTTCACTACAGAGGTAATCCGCATTCGGTACGGTCTGTCACCAGTATCTCAGTAATGCTAACCACAGATGGGTACTTGAACGTAACTGTTTCCTCGTGGGTGAACACCGAAACAAGGACTGATACATCGATGCGTTTGACCACCGGAAACTGGCATTTCATGGCGGTTGGGCGCGATATTAGCATGCCGAGAATTGTCGTTCACATTGACGGACAAGAGACGGCTCTTCAGTATGGTTCGTGGCTGGCTGGCATTGAAACCGTTTCACCTGGAACACTGCGTATTGGCAGGGATGCGTCTCTCATGGCATTTACTGGTATGATAACATGTCTCCATGTACAGGGCTACAAAAGCCCCGGTAATTATCCCCTCGAAGAAAACACCGAGGATTGCAATCAAGCCTACTTGGCCATGACGATGACGACACATTCGAATCTACACTCTGCTAAAACAACGCCTCCAATGACAACGCCTCCAATGACATCGTCAACAGGAACCACGAAACATTCTGCTGCACCGCAACCCATCATTCTACGACCAGCAGTTGCCCCGATAACTCGCGTGAACAAATGTGTTCATATTAGTATAGAGCCTCCAAAATAACAATGAACTGCGAAATTTCAGGAAAAATAGCTTTCACTGGATTTGACTTTCTTTAATATTACCAAAAGGACCAACGTGTGCTATATATTACTTACACATTTTATTGCAATACAACACTCATATCGTTCATCGCTAGCTCTAAATAATTTACTTCACAAGTATTATTATTATTATTATACCACGTTTATATAGCGCTCTTTTCACACAGGATATGTACGTTCGAAAGCGCTTCACATAGATACAGTTTATATAAAAACAGGGTAAATTCAATGTGTAATTATAGAACATTTAAAATAAAATATATTTAATACTTATATATAGATAAGAATAATAACAAAAAAGAATTTATTTAGAACATAGGTAAACCAATTTCATCCCTTCCGTAAGTTTATCTGTCTCATATTATGCTCTATTATATTGTGTCAGCGCACTCACATCATAAAAAAAAATGAATGTTATTAGTTACACGGTTATTTGGCAGGGTGTACGGGCTGGTATGACCGGGTAAGATCCCGTATTTCCTGAGGCGTTAGCCGAAGGAAATACGTGGTCTAACCCGGTCATACCAGCCCGTACACCCTGCCAAATTACCGTGTAACGAATTTATTACCAGTCAGAGATCCGATTTACCTAATTAAGAAACGAACAACTCTTATTTTGCTGACATTAGATATCTAATTGTATGACGACATGACACATGACGTCATCACAGAGCAAATATGACGTTGTCTCAGAGCAATTTCGAAAGAGGAATTGAGACTTCACTTGTAAACATTAACGGTAACACGTTGTACTGATAAGTTGATAGTGTTAAATTGAGGAACGTATGAGGTACAGTTTTTACGTTTATTATCGATTATTTGGTCGTAATCCATCCAGAATTATTGGAGTAAGGACGATATGAAATTTCGAATCGACGCTAAAAATAAAAACAAAACGAATGACGTCACGCGTCAAATTTGAATAATTCTGTATTCTCCGTGGAAGCCGCTGAATACGGTACTGTACACCCCGGCAGTTTTTGGCAAACTGACCAATCAAATTCCAAGGATTTACTCTGACTGGTAATAAAACATTCTATGCACAGTGCCAATACGTCACACAGTTTTGACCCAGACCCAACAGAATAGGGTACACTTTTTGGCATACAACACTATATACATAAAATATTGCTGGAAAATTGGGTAACAGAACAGATCAATTTGAAGTCCATACATATAAACTAAGTAATACAAACACACAACTGTAATATACACGCAATATGCAACCCCCCAGTCAAACACTATTCGACCCGCCATGGCAATGAGGGAGCACACAAGGGATAATCCGTATTTTAACGGAGTTGTAATAGGGTATATCCGAAATTTAATTACAGAGTAAAATGTCCTATTATGGGAACCCGAAAAGCCTAGCCAAAGTATTAATACCAGAAATAATGACATCATGAGTATTCTTAACAGGACTTTTTTGTAATGACTATAAGAAAATGTGATTTTTTATCAGGGTTTTATCTGTACAACCATATCTATGTTATTTCATACACAAACAGAGCAGATCCTGATCAGACGGCTCCTACAGGCATCCTGATTAGATGCAGAGTCACTCTGTCTCTCATTTTGATCCAAACTATTTGCAAATACATGTCAAAATGCGCCGAGTAGGATTAACATTTAGTAGTTTGCAGACTGAAATGGTCACGTTAAAATTCGAATGAGTGAGTGAATGAGTGAGTGAGTGTGTTAGTTGGTGAGTGAGTGACTGAGTGAGTGAAGTGAGTGAGTGAGTGAGTGAGTGAGTGAGTGAGTGAGTGTGTTAGTTGGTGAGTGAGTGACTGAGTGAGTGAGTGAGTGAAGTGAGTGAGTGAGTGAGTGAGTGAAGTGAGTGAGTGAGTGAAGTGAGTGAGTGAGTGAGTGAGTGTGTTAGTTGGTGAGTGAGTGAGTGAGTGAGTGAGTGAGTGAGTGAAGTGAGTGAGTGAGTGAGTGAGTGAGTGTGTTAGTTGGTGAGTGAGTGACTGAGTGAGTGAAGTGAGTGAGTGAGTGAGTGAGTGAGTGAGTGAGTGAGCGAGTGAGTGAGTGAGTGAGTGAATGAGTGAGTGAGTGAGTGAGTGAATGAGTGAGTGAGTGAGTGAGTGGGTGGGTGAGTTAGTGAGTGAGTTGGGGTTTGAGGCACTGCGGCACGTTCAAATAGGAACTGTTTCTGAAATATGTATGGTGTATTTTGTGTAGTCTTTTTTCATTATTTACAGTTTTATCTTTTGATCTCTTGTTTTTCAATTTTAAATAAATCACATTTAAACACACGTATGTTAGTTATTTTACACAATTTCTGTTCAATGTTACATATTTGAATTATCATTATCAGTATTATACCATATGTATATAGCACTCTGATCACATCAATAAATGTTCAAATGTGATCTACATAGATTGACAGCATGTCTTCCCATTTGGCTCGCCGTAAACTGACTTGGTGGAGTTACTGGTCAGTTTGCAGACGGGTAAACTGAATAGGCAGTGAACCGCATGGGCATCCATATGGCAATTCGGGGCATCAAGGATGAACGGACAGTGTAGTTCATAGCACAGTCGCTTTTCACCAATGGACCCTGATTCGGTTCAGGGCTTTTCTCCGTGTGTCCCTGTCTGCTCCCAAATACAAGACTGCTTTCGCAACAATTTGCACAATCGAGTGAGATTTGCATGTTTATATCGAGATCGACAACATTGGGTCCATTGCCTGGGTGGGGTTCGACAGTTAAGAAACAAACCTGAAAAATATTCGGTGTGTGGAAAGAATGCCACCGGAAAAATTGCCACCATCAAGTGGAAAAAATCTCACTGGAATAAATGCCACTGGAAAAAATGCCACTTTTTTTAGTTAGTTATTTTTTATCTTTTTTTAAGTTATGATACACAGTGTAGATCCAGACCATGAGGTTCAAAATGGAGGCTTATGGTTTGGATCTATAGTGTTTGTCAATTTGATGAACATATCCTTAATGTAGTACTACAAACACACTAAAGCACTAAAAGTATGTCGTCAATTTACATTGCACACAGTGTAGCGCCAGATCATGAGGTTCGCAATGGACCATAATGCTGTTGATCTACACTGTTTGTCTATTTGATGAACATATCCTAAATATATAACAAACACACTGACAATACTTATCACCCATAAAAACTTATGTTGTCTATTTACGTTGCACACAGTGTAGATCCAGACCATGAGGTTCAAAATGGAGCCTTATGGTTTGGATCTACACTGTTTGTCTATTTGATGAACATATCCTTAATGTAGTACAAACACACTAAAGCACTAAAATTATGTCGTCAATTTAGAATGCACACAGTGTAGATCAAGATCATGAGGTTCACAATTGAGCATTATGGTTTGGATCTACACTGTTTGTCTGTTTGATGAACATATCCCAAATATCTAACAAACACACTAACAGCACTTATCACCCATAAAAAATTATGTCGTCTATTTACATTGCACACAGTGTAGATCAAGATGCCTGCTAGCAATGAATTTTGAAGACCGTTGATGACCCTTGAAGACAGTTTGGATCCAGATTAGGCAAACAAAAGTCAGGCCTCATCTAGGACCCAATCTACTAGGCCTGAACTGGGTCTTCACTAATTAAAACTAAATAAAACTATAAAAGAACCCCGAAAAAACAGTGGCAGTCTTAAGCAGACAGTCAATGATGCTAAAAATGCTAATGACAAGTAGCTGCCTAACACAGGTTGACTGACTGTAAAATAAATTCAAGGGTTTTTAAAAAAGAAATAATGAATAAGGGTGGCATATTTTCCAGTGGCATTTATTCCAGTGGCATTGTTTCCACTTTAGGGTGGCATTTGTTCCAGTGGCGTATTTCCAGTGACATTTTTCCGGTGGCCTTTTTTCCTACATTCAAATATTCACCACTTAAAGCAGTGGTTTTGAATTCAGGGGACTATCTTGAGCAAGTCATGTCCTGCTTTGAAGAGGTGGTCCAGCTGATCGGGCTAGTGATAGGTCTGCAGAAGGTAGGGGTCTTATACTAGCCTGCACCAGGGAAAGAACTCCAAGTAAAATGCATACCAATGGTGACACCGAACTGAAGGTGGTCCAACAGTTCACCTACCTGGAGAATACCATCTAATTAAATGCTAGGACCGATGAAGAGACCGATGGCAAATTTTTAAAGCAAGCGGGGCATTTGGCAGATTGTACAAACATCACTTGAACAACATGCGTGTGCACGCGCGCACTAAGATCAGTTTGTACAGATCCGCTGTACTCACTTCCCTCCTGTATGGCTCTGAATTACGGGTCACCTACCAGGAGCGTAGCTGAATCCAAATGTAATGTACGCACCGCGGCTATAGGGGTCCGACGGCATGCTCTTCCGGGAAAATTTAGATTTGTGTAGTTTTGAAACCATTGTGATAAAAAAAAACATTAGCTTCCATAGGAGAAAATGCTCTATTTATCACAATTGTTGCAAAAGATGACATTTACATGGGCGTCAAAAGGCCTCAATATGAGGGAATGGCTTCCAGATTGATGTTACGCACGTGCGTTAGCGCATATCGCTAGCTTTGCCCTGCCTACCTTTGCGTTTCTGTCAGTGCTGCCTACGGTCCATTCTCGACAACCACTTGAGTGATGTCACGGTCAACAAATGTTGAGATGATCCAATGGGCAGACATTACCAACATTGAAATAATATTGTTGAAGAGTCAGCTATGCTGGGAAGGATATATCTTCAGCATGGAACACATGTAATATGTTTGATATTGACTTTTGTAATCTTTTATGAGTTATGCCGTCACATCTGGGCCCAAGATTATAAAACTTCTGAGTCTGAGTCTGAGATCATTCTCAAGTATCTGATTTCTCAGATTCTGAGCAAGCTGAGCATCTGACCAATCAAATGCTTGATAATTATCTCAGACTCAAGCAAAAGTACTGCGAAGGAGTCTTCGCTTTTGAGAGATCAAGTAGAGCTAAGCTCGAAGACAAAGGGAGGAAAATGACGGCCCGTGAAGCCACACCATTCAACTTTGACCTGACATATATCTGCAGCCTTTGTTTCCGTGCTTACCTCTCATTTCTCGCTTCTCAGTCGTGCTAGATAAGCTGAGTTACTAAAAATAGCCGTACTAGAAATCCTTATCTGGAACACCCCGTGACTAGTGTATTCATACGTGCGATTGGGTAAAATCAATACAAGGGAAGGATTTCTTACAGAATTATACCAACATTTCTATAGGCAACAACCTTATGAATTGAAATTAATATAAGTAATTAGCACGAATATGAAATTCTATTTATCATATAAACACTTTAAAAGCCTATTTAATCAACCGAAGACGTTGTTTTGTAGTCACTCAGTCATTTATGTTTACGCCAAAACGTAACGTTTGTGGTTGTCATAACAAATGACGTCATTAGAGGTTAATACACATGTTTTCGGGCAATAACATCTGCAGTGTCCCGAGGGACTGTTGTTGGCCCGAGCCCGAAGGGCGAGGGCAACAACATTCCCGAGTTATTGCCCGAAAACAAACGTGTATTAACGCTATTCTTGCATAAAACCAATTTTCTGCTCTCCTGCATCAATTTAATTATTCAAAATACAGGCAAAACAACGGCAGCAAAACTATACACTTCTTTGACACTTCGGCGATTTATGCTGTTTCTGGGCCACTGTTTTCGTTTCGACGTCAATTCATGATTGTATCAAATACCGTTTACACGGAATTTCATTCAATATGTCTATCACTAAAAACAGTTCATTGTCGGTGCTCCTGAAAATACTCACACCCCGGCGTTCACCTAGCTTAGGTCAAAACGCTGTAGCATTCGCGTCCATTGTTTACCTTATGCCCGTAATAGGTATTATTAAAACCGGTCAACAACAGCGCGTGAGCACGAGAATCGCCCTGTTAATACATGGTCTAGCGGGACTACAACAGCACGTTTTATGCAAGAATTTGGTGTCACGCCTAAAGTTATGCTGCGGTCTGTTGCTATTAGATATGGAAGTCGTATTACGCAATGTAAAGTAGTACTTCACAAATTCGTTAATTTTCTTGGTTTTAGGGCGTATTTCAGCGAGAAAAATAATCAAGCATGGGATTTGTTAAAGCCGGGGGGTTCTATACCCTCGGTTGGTCTGTTCCTATCGGAAACTCGCTAAAGCTCGTTTCCGACTGGAACAGACCAACCTCGGGTATAGAAACCCCCGTCTTTAACAAAACCCATGCTTGATTCTATTATTCATGTGGTATTTCGAGCCACAACCACGTCTGTTGACGTCATGGATAAACACCTTCAAGAAGTAAAGGCATGCTGATGATGATTCCGTAAACAGAGTAGACCCTGATCAGATGACTCCTGTCGGAGCCGTCTATTCTAGGTATTTTGTTTGCAAAGATTTGAAAACAATTAACGCCAGAAACAAACAGCAAATACTTGTAGTCATTCCTATTAGTTCCTAGTTTTTTATGATTCCTGTCGATTATAAATCCAATTATTACAAATTAAAAATATTTTTTTATTACAATGAATATAATAACACGACAACTGTTGTTAACAAATAGTCGAATAATATTTGTTGAATTGATTGAAACACAATGTTTAAATACAACCTATTGCCAATTTAGATGCCGTTATAAAAAGAGCAATAAACGTCTATTGTGGGCTATTTTATGTCATTCATTCAGTAATATTTGTATGCGCATATTTACGTCAATATTCTCTTTTTGAAACATACAAACTATTCGTGCTAAGGACGATTATCGCGGAGGCCACGTGCATGCACAATTATAACCAGAGGTTTGAAAATACAGTTGAACTTCGATATATCGAACACGGATAACTCGAACCTCGGATAAATCGAAGTAAAAGTTCGGTTCTTCCAATTTTTTAACAACGCAGCCTATTCCTAAAAATGCATCACTGCGGATATCTAGACATACATGTTGCAGGTCGAAGGTAATGCTGAAGGAGCGATATGACTGCACTAGTGTTAAAGCAACGAAAACCCCCGCTACACGCAAACACAACCAAATTCTATTATGAAAAAATTCAAATAATTAACCCTTTCACCGCCACAGTCGAGTAAATCCACCACGACAAATAGTGCAGTCCCAGATCAGACGCCGCCTTTTCAAGGCGGCGTCTGATCAGGGACTTCACTATTTGTCTCAATCTCTAGTTCTATATATGTGCTTTATTCCTTTGAAATTTGCATTTATTTATCTCATTTCCTTATTTTACTGTATGGTTTAACAAAGTTGGATTGCAGACGACAATTAGAAATTTGGCGCCGAAAGGGTTAACAACCATGATGTCACTCTTTTCTTAGATGAATATTCCATTAGGTTTAAAAGAGGCTTTACAGTTTACAGCTTACAGCGAGCTTATAGCAACTGGACACAGGAATCATAAATGGCAGGTTGTTGCTTATACATGTCAAAGGTATTGCAGAAAGCTCCTATAGGAGTTTTCTGTATTACTTTTGACCTATATTAGACTACTACCTGCCATACAGAATCATAATTAGACCTCTTTTTCATGGTCGCTTGAGACAAGTTATATTGTATACTACAATAAAGCCCTGTCCAAAGCGACCACCTAAAAGAGGCACCTAAAAGAGGCATAACCATGGATATTACAGTCAGGTCGTAGCTTAATGCATGACAAAAGTAAGACAGAAAGCTCTTACTGGAAGCATTAAGCAAACACCTTATTTTAAAGAAGTTTTCGCTTTAGTGGTGTTCCATGGTGCGTATAACCAACTGAATGACATATAGAAACTAATGTAAAGGTAATGATGTTAAATGAGTAATGTATTTTATAATTCAGAGCCACAGATAAGGGTGCGTACCCAAATACTAAAATCGTCATTTCTCCACCAAACCCTATACTGTGACCACTCTTTAGAATCGTCTCGAGTTTCAATAAAAGAGTTTTGGCACACGACTGGTTCTAATGTACAGTAAAACCCTCTATAAATCAACGACATACAGTGCGTCTTATTTGTTTTTGTTTTTTATTTTTTCAGACAGGTGGTTGTTTAATGAAAGATAAAAACAAGAGGCGTGTGCGGCGCCAACGCTCGTTTTTTAGTGCTTGTCCAGCTAGTGTTTTTTTTTAAAAATGAAAAAGGGCCATAACTCCAAACAATTGAACTCAAGAGTTATGGTTCTCATGTAGGGGCATTCCCTTCAATGAGATCTATTAACCTAGTTCCATGTTGATACCTCTTAGAGCTTTCGAATAATGAGATACAATAGATTTTTTGCACGCCGACGACGATGACAACGACAACGCCAACGACAACGCCTACGACCCAGTGATAATTTCTTCGAAACAGACGAGCTAAACATGATGCTTTCTGTATTCCTTTTGCCATGCATTCAGAAACCACATGTTTTATCAGATACCTATGTTAGTTAACTACGTCGTAGCTTTACAGAAGTTATGTTGTAGTAAATCAGGGGTACTGTCAAACCTCGCGTATCTGAACCTTTAGTAAAGAAAATCTGAGAACCTTTTGACAGGTCGCTGTTTAAACAATTTCTGAATATAAACGCATTTTCACGGACTTGCAAACAGAGTAGACTCAGATCAGACGGCTCCTATAGGAGCCATCTGATCAGGGTCTGCTCAGTTTGATTTTGACATGATATAGATCTGAGGTCTGTTCAGGAGTGTGGGCGCTCGATGTCACTTCGAGCGCTTGGACCCCGTCTAGTGCCAGCTAGCGCAAGCTAGCCTACTCGCGAGGTGTATCGCTTTGACATTCGCTTGTGTTTGCATGATGGCTACCAACACGGTAACAGAAGCAACCGACTGGAAGAAAACAATCGTAATTAACAAACTGATGCTCAAGAACCCGACCGCAGAACAAACATGTACTTGATTTTAGAAAGGGCGCTCGATCGCGTTCAGCAGTGATACTTTGCTCGGGCGAGCGCTCAATCAAGTGCCCGCGCTCCTGAACAGGCCTCTGGTTTTACAGCTTTTGTCTAAGCAAAACAGTTCCTTGAAAAGTTTGCATTATAAAACACCAACTAATACATATTAACAATGCCATAATTTATTTCATGGATATTGAACAGGTCATGCTGAAAGCTCGACCGGGAACTTTCTGCATGACCTTCGCCTATCGGACAGGCTGCCGCTTGCCACAGATACAGATAGTGATACTGATTTCAAAATTCGGAATTAGCGAGATTTTATTGTATTTTTGACGAATATGATAATAAGACAGGGATATTTTCAAAATGGCACAATGTGGAAAATTCGGAGTTGGTACTGTTGATTGTGAGTTCCCATATGCAATCACAGTTTCACACAGCCACCTGTGATACGGCAAACAGTGTGTAAAATGATATCAGACCCTCGAAATAACCCTCTTATCAGTATGTAAACATGATATCAGACCCCCGAAAATATCTAATTAGTATACAGTGAAACCCCTCTAAACCGAAATTCTAGTAGAGAAGAATTTAGATACTTTAAGGCAGGTGGCTGTTTAATGCAGAGTGAAAGTCACGAAGAAAGCTTCTGCATGACCTTTACCCTGCATGTAGATGCCGCCTGTCTCCAAGGCCGATATACAGTAAAACCCCGCTAATGCGACCACTTAATAAACAGCCACTGGCGCCGTTTAAAGCAGGTGGTTGCTTAATGCAGGACGAAAGTTATGCAGAAAGCTCCTATAGGAGCTTTCTGCATAACTTTCGTCCTGCATTAAGCTACCACCTGCCTCTGTCACCCAGAATTATGCCCCTTTTTGGTGGTCGCATTAGCGGGGTTTTACTGTACATACAAAACTGAACTTTTGGTTTAGAGGGGTTTCCTGTAATCAAGATATTGTCCTCCAGCTAACTTACAACAACATAAAAGATCTTGACATTGATACTCACCCATTGAAATGGAAATTTCTAAAATATAATTGTTGAGGTAAATATCCCTGGCATATAACGTATAGAGAGCTGGGCATTGACCTCCACGAGGTGGGTAATATAACCCCGCTGAGACCCCGTTGAGAATTTTCTCATTCATTTACCCTTTGCCTGCTAAGCTCCGCCTATCTGGTATTTGCATACAGTTTGGGTCCAGTTGAGACACCGAGTATCTCAGCGTCTCGTCGGATCAAAGCTGTTTGATACTCGGTCAATAATTTCTCCAAAGCTTGACCGGACAGGAAGTATGTCAAAAGCATGAACGGACAGGAAGTATGTCAAAAGCTTGACCGGATAGGAAGTATTCAAAAGCATGAACGGACAGGAAGTATGTCAAAAGCTTGACCTGATAGGAAGTATGTCAAAAGCTTGAACGGATTGGGAAGTAGTCGCAAGAACTAATCGGAAATCGGTGAATACTGAAACAGATCGGTATTTAAGCATGCATCTTTTCTTATAGAATGATGGGGTTAAAGTTGGTTCAAAGAAGAGATAATTCGATCGTATTTAAAAGCCGTCTCCGCGTGGATACTCCCCCTCCATAACACGAACATGTACATCTAACTCCCCCGTCTCCTTTATAAACAGAAAACAATGCCTTAGGTGACCTTCAAATGAAGTATAATTCTGGGAATGTCAGGAATATGGTAGCTTAATTTAACCGCTGATTTGGCTTAATGTGATGCATTAACCCGTTATCTCATAAATACGCCTTTCTACGCCTTTGCAGACAGAGCAGACCAAGATAATTGGGCTCATGTAGAAGTCGTCTGGGTCTGCTCTATTGCCTTTGGATTGATATAAACCTGACTGCACAGTTTCTACTAACATCAAAACATTATGTGTGCATTTGCCATTATATAAATTCAGCTGATAAATATTCATGGTGTCATTGTTTCGCACATGGTTGTTTTAATAAGATTGTGGTAGCTTAATATAGGATTAAGGATTGTGGTAGCTTAATGCAGGTGGACTTTTTATCCATGGAATATCTGACGTATTGTCCTGAACAATATCATTGCGAGAAACGAGCCACTAATATCACACCGGTCGGACGGTGGTGTACGGACTTCCTGTGTTGCGATTAGCGAAAGGAAAGTTGGAGGGGAAAATGGCAGGTGAGTATATGGTATCCGTATGCAATAGTAAACGATTTTCTCACCGTGACAAGCTATATCAGAATACAGTGCATGAACCCATTCAACGTTGTGTACATTGATTTGGTTCGCATGTCGATTGGTATGTTATAATTCGTGTAATTATCCGTTGATCACTTGTTTACATGCTTCACATGGGATTTTGTCCACAGTTTTTACCTAATATTTTCGAACTTGGTTATGATCAGCGACATTGAGTTGATGTTATATGAACGTTAATGAGATCTCGTTACTGCCTGTATGGAACTTCCATGCAGCTGTTTGTTGATTTAAAGAAAAATAGATGTTTTTAAAACACGTTGGTGTACGGTTTGTAGAAAAGTTGCAAAAAGAGTCATCTTTCACTTTTCTTTAACCCTTTACTCCATGAATATTCATGAGAGAAATGATGATAGCATGAATATTAATTAGATTATTTTTTAAAATGGTAACCTTGAAAAGTCTGCCAATAAAGAAATTGTAGTTCTAATCAAATCTATATACATGTAATGCCATCAGCAAACAGAGCAGACCCTGATCAGACGGCTCCTATAGGGGTCGTCTGATATGGATCTACTCTGTTTGTATAGGCGTGGAAAGGAGTATTTATGGTGTAAATGGTACAACAATCTCTGAATATTCACGGAAAACTTGACCAGAGACATCTCTGGCTTGGCCTGGTTCAGTTTTGGAATAGTTCGTATAAATAAATCAGCATTCAAAGGGCTAATACTATTACATTCCATGTGCATTAACAAGTATATACAATAAATTAGTCTAAAGCGACTTGAATAGAAGTTAGATCTGGGTCTATTATGTATGCAGGGGCGTTGAAATGCGCATATACGGTGTAAATGGTTATAGAGAGGTGTCTTAAACGACTTTGAAATAAGTATGATTCTGGGGACTGAACTCTTTCCATGATCTAGAGAGACCTTTTTACGATTTGGCAAACAGAGTAGACCCAGATAAGACAGTTCTTGTAGGAGCCGTCAGATATGGGTCTGCTTTTCTTGTTGATGAAAAACATCTGATTCTATAAGTCCTGTGACGGTCAAAAACTTCTCTCGTTTATAACGCGATTATACCATTCTGGTAATTGATATTCATATTAATAACTGATATTCATACTTGATATTCATACATTCATTCATTATTTCCTGTATGAATATTCATCAGATATAGGGCAAAGCCGTCTGGTAGCTTCAACATGTCGAAAAATACAGTTCAACTCTCTCGAACTCGGACAACTCGAACTTTGGAATAACTCAGAATACAGTTTGTTCTAAAATGTATCACTGCGCATAGAGAGAAACACATCTGAAAGGTGGAAAGAAATGCTTAAAGCGCCTACTTCAGATCTGCATTAAGCCTTGAACTTGGGAAATTGTTCAGGATCCATGCTTATAAAACTTTTAGTTGAGTCTGAGTTCGTTCTCGAGTTTTTGATTGGTCAGATTTGAGCCAAAACAAATCTGACCAATCCAAAGCTTGAGAACGAACTCAGACTCGGTGTGCGGTAAAAATGCCACAGGTAAAAATGCCTTAGGTAAATATGCCATAGGTAAAAATGCCACAGGTAAAAATGCCACAGGTAAAGTGGTAAAAATGCCTTAGGTAATAATGCCTTAGGTAAAAATGCCTTAGGTAAAAATGCCACAGTTAAAAAAAAATGTTTTTAAATTTATAAAAGAAAGACTGTATAATTTGAAACAATATGTTGTAATATCATTTCATTATCAATTTTGGTCTATTTTTTTTTTAAATAATTGTATGAAAAATCTTTTTTTTATTTGGACTCAGGCAAAATTTCCAAATATTTGTTATCAAATAATGTTTTTATAAACCTCTGAAATTTTTTATAATAACAAATACATATATTTTTTAATTTATATAAAGAAAACTGTATAATTTGAAAAAATATGTTGTACTGTCATTTCATAATAAATGTTGGTGGTGTCTTGGTCTATTTTTATGTAAACAATTGTATGAAATTTATTTTTTTTATTTTGGACTCAGACAAAATTTCCAAATATTTGTTATTAAATAATGTTTTTATATACCCCTGGAATTTGAGGGAAGGTGTCTGGGTCAACTCTGTTTAAATAATTTATCGGAAAATCATAAGAAACAGGTAGGTAAGATTTCAATATCTATCAAAATCCAGTAACAAACAGAGCAGATCCTGATCAGACTGCTCCTATATAATCTGGGTCTACTATTATAACAATATCTTTTCAAAATATAGTTTTCCTTTTATAAATTCAAAACTATTTGTTATTTGTTATTTTTTTTTTATAACTGTGGCATTTTTAAACAGAGTAGACCCAGACACCACACGTCAAATGCCTGAAAATAATAATAAATACTTTTAGTTTTGAAAATATTTAAATGGTTTTTTATACTAAAATTGATTATGAAATGATATTATAACATATTTTTTCAAACTATACAGTGTTCCTTTTATAAATTAAAAAATATGTTATTTTTTTTTTTTTAACTGTGGCATTTTTACCTATGGCATTTTTACCTAAGGCATTATTACCTCAGGCATTTTTACCACTTTACCTGTGGCATTTTTACCTAAGGCATTTTTACCTATGGCATATTTACCTAAGGCATTTTTACCTGTGGCATTTTTACCTACATTCCTCAGACTCAACTAAAAAGCTTTATAAGCATGGACCCTGATTAGAAAACGGATGACTTTGACATCTGTTATCTCGATGTAATATGCATGGTCCATTGAAGATCCAGATATCGAAGTTCAGCTGCACCTAAGGAATTTTCTGTATTACTTGTCCATGTGCTTCAACTCTTTATCTTACAGTTGCAAACATAACAGACTCTGATTAGACAACTCTAATGGTAGCTGTCTGATCAGTGTCTCTCCTGTTTGAGTATGATATGATAACATACAGTTTTCTCTGTGTGTGTCTCTCTGTCTCTCCCTCTCTCTCTCTCTCTCTCTCTCTCTCTCTCTCTCTCTCTCCCTTTCTCTGTCTGTATGTCTGTCTGTCTGTCTGTCTGTTTCTCCCTCTCTCTGTCTCCGTCTCTCTATCTCTCTCCGTCTGTCTGTCTCTGTATCTCTGTCTCTCTGTGTCTCTGTCTGTCTGTCTGTCTCTGTCTGTCTGTCTGTCTGTCTCTGTCTCTGTCTCTCTCTCTCTCTCTCTCTCTGTCTCTCTCTCTCTGTCTCTCTCTTTCTCTCTCTCTCTGTTTGTATGACCTTCACCCTGCATTAAGCAGCCACCTGCTCAAACATATCTAAATCCTTCTCTCCTAGAATTCTGATTCAGATGGATTTTACTGTAAGTAACTACAAACACCTGCCCAGGTATTTATTCTGAACAAATCTGAAACTTTCATTCGAAGAGTTTTTTGTCTGCATTCATTGTTGAAACTATTTCTAAGGATCCAAGCTGTTTGCAAATGCAAGTCAGACCGCGATTGGCAGGCTAAGGGTCAATTTATCGCTAATTATACATACGTAACACTACACAGAGCAAACAGCGCTACATGATCATGCAGTATGGAAATGACTCGTTAAATTCTTACAGTAAACCTGCTTTAAGCGAGTACTTACTTATTAACCTATGCCTACATATTGGCGCCTTTTGACGCCTCTGTAAATGATTCTTTTTGAAGCCATTGTGATAAATAGTGCAGCTGCCCCATAGGAGCAAATGCTCTTTTTATCACAATGGTTTAAAAACTATAACTACAATTCTATCAGTTACCTTTTTGCTAGTAAATGCTTTTTTCGGTAGATTAATTCAAAAGTGGTTGGGTCTAAAAATAACCCACGAGGAATGGGTTAAACATAGGAGTCTTGACCTTTACTCCACTAAAAATGAATTTGGATGTGTGCACTGTTTTGATTACGACCGATTCTGTTAAGCTTTTAAGAAACTGAATGTCAAACAGATTGGATATTTGATCTTGGTGTCAAACATCTTGGATCTTGGGTCTGAGTGCCAATCAGCTTGAATATTGGTTCCTAGTACATGTAATTCAGCTTCTCATCTTGATCCAAGCTATTTGCAAATGTGAGCTAGGTCGATCATAGCTTATAGGGGTGAACATAGTAACTGTTGTAAGCTTAATGCAGGTCAACAGTAATGCAAAGAGATCTCCCTTTGCACTACATCATTACTTACGCTACTAATTGCCACAGAGCCCCAGATTTAAGCTTCCTTTTAACCCTTTACTCCATGGATATTCATGTAAGAAATAATGACATTATGAATACTAATTAGATTTATGTTTGTAAATACGCGCAGGTGTTTTGGCCATGCCAGCAGCTGTTAAATCATATCTACATTATTTCATAAGTAGACAAAGCAGACCTTGATCAGATGGTTTCTACAAGAGCCATCGGATCTGGAGCTACTCTGCTTGGGGCGTATTTACGGAGTAAAGTGTTTATGGGTTTATTTCAGAGAGGTTTGACTGTATTCGCTAAGCCTTCAGATCTCAACTGGGCTGTATCGGTGTACATATGCTCTAGGTTTTTATTTAACTCTTTCGCTGTCAATGTCGCATCTGTGATTACATATGCAAACAATCTGGATCCAGATGTGACGCCGAGTAACTCGGCGTCTCACCAGGATACAAACTGTTTGTTTCTGTGATTTTTATATAAGTGTGTGAACAAATGAAAATTGTAGTAGACGACAAATTTTGCAGACGACAACAGTTTGAAGTGAAAGAGTTAAGGCAAATAGTAAGTATATATTTTTAAACTCGGTGCTCCAGTTTGTTACTGAAAGAGAAGGCTTTGTATAAAACACGTATATAGCAACCGCTTGAATAAATATTAGAAACGCTGCACTAAATAGCAGGTGACTGCTTAATGCAGAACGAACGTAATGCACAAGGGAGCTTTCTGTATAACGTTCGTTCTGCATTAAGCTACCACAAGTTTTCATCTACCACAATATATACTTAGTTTAAACATTTTATTTTATTGACATTTAAGGTCAATCAGCATATATACAAACACTTGGAAATCACAATTCATAAAATATCACAGTAATAAAGAGTTATAAGTACGATTAAATAAGAGTTGCTTTAAGCATTATTTGTTTATATATATTATTGACGGCCAGTTTATGCATGCAAACCTTTAACAATTTAACAGTGTGCATGTGCTAAGTAATAATAAGTGCTTATGGCCTATGGAATCGGATCGGACCACACGTTCAGGCAGCATTAGAAACGCCCCCCCCCCCCCACTTTCTAAATTAAATGGCGGTAGTATATAAAGACAAAAAAAAATCAAGAGGGAAAAAGAGGGAGAAAGAGAGAGAGATAAAGAGAGAGAGAGAGAGAGAGAAGAGGGAGAGGGGGTGAGAAGAGACACATACATAGAGAGACAGACAAAGAAAGAGAGCCAGATAGAGAGAGAAGAGACGGGGAGAGGGGGACACAGGCAGTGAGGGACATCATAGAGAGTGTGTGACATAGAGAGCGAGAAAGAGAGACAAATAGACAGAGAGAAAGGGAGAGAGATTTAGACTTCCTTTGAGTGTTAGCTACTGAAAGGTTCATTTGTATTGCGTGCATGCCCTTTCCCTCTACATTTATAAGTTGACCTTGAAACAAAAAGCACACACCCATATCAGTGAGACTCTGGATGGAACATACTCATAACGGGTCTACAGTGTATACTTCGTTAATTAAAGTTTACTTTACATACTAACCTAAAACTTGTGTAAGACGCCTATTCGACGATCTCATTAACAAATCTAGATTCAAGTAGGTAAAGTGGTTGAGAAATGAACAACACTTATATAGTTTTCGCAGTGTTACGCTTTGTCGGTTTAGCAACATTATCGTAAACAGTCAAACGCTCAGCTTTGGGGTATCGGACTATAGTTTTTAATTCTCGCGAGAACGGGCGATTTACACGTCTGTATGTTAACATTGATCTTCAATATATAATGGAATATCAGAGGATATGAACCATAACGACTAACAAAGGACTGACCACAGGACACATGTGAGTACTTGTAATCATTCTAGTATATGTACAGGTGGTGTTACATTTCCAAACAGTGTAGACATACACCAGATGCACACGTCACGCATTATAATTAGTCATTTTGTCAGTATAATTACACACGTGTGCTCTGTCTATCATGGAAACGACAATTGAACAATGGTGTCATGGGTGGAACACTTCAAACTCTTCTCCTCCAAACCGCGACCAGACTCACATAAATATGCAAACAGCTTGTTTCCAGATGAGACGCCCAGTAACTCCGCATCTTATCAGGATCCAAACTGTTTGACAACCAGTCTATATGTTCTCTAAAGCTTGTTCGAATCGAAAGGGGTTAACCCTTTCCCTCGTAAGCTAGTTTTAGCGCCAATCTCTTTGAATAAATCTACCGAAAAGGAGCATTAATTAGAGAAAAGGGAACTTTTAGATTTGTGTAGTTCTGAAACCATTGTGATAAATAGAGCATTTGCTCCTTAGGAGCAAATGCTCTATTTATCACAATGGCTTCAAAAATGGACTTTTGCAGAGGCGTAGAAAGGCGTTTTTATGGAGGAAAGGGTTATTTGATTCAGATCCAAATTTGAGTAGATTGTGTTTAACAATGGGGGTTCGTCATGCTGGGTTCAGTTTCGCCCACTCAGTATTCGACCTGCTATACATTAGCTCACATGCTTACCCGTTACCCAATTAATAATAACATCATGAATATTAATTACATTAATTCTTTATAACATGAACACATGAACTTTTAGCCATGACAGAAACACTGCAGAATCGTATCTTGATTACTTCGTAAGCACATACACGTATATCAGACTCTTATCAGACGGCTCCAGTGGTGGCTGTCTGCTCATGCTCTGTTTGCGTATAAAATACAGTACATGTATAACCTCTCTTAACCGGAATTCTAGTAGATAAGAATTTAGATACTTTTAGGCAGGTGGCTGCTTAATGCAGAGTGAAAGTCATGCAGAAAGCTCCTAGAGGAGCTTTCTGCATGACTTTCACCCTGCATTAAGCTGCCACCTGTCTCCAAGACCGATATTCATACTAAATTTAACGGCCGGTTAAGAGAGGTTTTACTGTAGTAAAGTTACAACTCTAGAGCTTCGGTCATGGTAGTACATTCCCATCATTATAATATTTGAAAAATGCATATAAATAATATTTATGTTTATAAAATGTTCACGAGGGAACGTTTTAAGGCAGATGGTACATGTAGCTAAAAGCAGGACAAAACTAATCTAGGAGCTTTTGCCCAGCAATTAAGCAACAACCTGCTTTTACATGGCTGGTGTCTTTAATCTAAACGTGATCGCTTAGAATAGATTGCACTGTACATTTAAGTTCGTTACCACTGGCTGTGTGTTGCTACCGGGTATATATTTGATCCTTAACTCTTTGCACGCTAAGTAAATTTTCGTCTGCAACAATTGTCGTCAGCTATAATTCTTAAAATAAACTTTCTCTCATTTCTTTACAAAAATATGATCAAGGTGACAAACAGTTTGGATCCTGATGAGACGCCGCTTTATGCGGCGTCTCATCTGGATCCAAACTGTTTGCATAGGTAATCACAGTTTCGCCGATAGCGTGCAAAGAGTTAAGCCTCAGTATTTTAACCCGTTTGAATGCGGGCCACACATGCACTGACATTTGCAAACAATGAGGACCCAGATCTGAGGGTTCCTAGAGGAGCACTCTGATCAGGTGTGCACTGTCATTCAAAATCCTCTAGCAAGTTTACGCCTTTCATACAGGTTAGACTGTAGTTAAACACCGGTGGGTTACTCTACTCTGATAAGTATTAGTTTAGGTCTTTCGTTACACTTCACTGTGGTCTGTTTCAATTTTCATTCTAAATTTTCTTCCTACTCTTTTAACAT
This sequence comes from Azorinus chamasolen, assembly GCA_963576725.1. Classification (NCBI taxonomy): domain Eukaryota; kingdom Metazoa; phylum Mollusca; class Bivalvia; order Cardiida; family Solecurtidae; genus Azorinus; species Azorinus chamasolen. The sequence goes on along the minus strand of OY755251.1, from coordinate 5,032,060 downwards.
ATTACCACATAGGCTATTTAGATATACCTCTTTGAATAAATCTACCGAAAAGGATCATTTACTAGAGAAATTTAAGCATTGTGTAGTTTTGAAACCATTGTGATAAATAGAGCATTTGCTCCTACTACGGAGCAAATGCTCTATTTATCACAATGGTTTCAGAAAGTGACTTTTACAGAGGCGTCACTATGAGGGAATGGATCAAAAACTATAATCTGAGTGACCAACTGTTTATTTCCTGATGAAACACCGACTTACTCGGGGTCTCATCTGGATCCAAACTGTTTCTAAAGGTGGTCAGTTTTGACATCCACCGTGAAAACGTTTAAGTTTGTGAAGTAGTGTTATAACAATGGTTCAAACTTCATAGCCCGTTCGCTTTCGTCCTAGCAATGCTGTAACCGTCTGGTGTTTCCCCCTTCCGTTTGAGTGTCTGTCCATACGTTCGTCTATCAGTATATCCGTCCGTTCACCTGTCTGTGGTCTTGTTTGCTTGTAACTGCCTCTCTTGATTGATTTATCTCTATTATTTAAGTCATTTGCCCTCCTTGCTATTTTCTTTAAAAAACAAACCAGTTCCTTTCACATCTTTGCAAACAAAATAGACCAAGATCAGACAGCTTCTGTAGGAGCCGTCTGATCAGGATCTGTTCTGTTTGCTTATGAAGTAATATACGAGATCTGATTTGTAACCCCGTACGTCTTAGTAAATGCATCTGTCGCATATCTAATAGTCAGTTAAGCATTTCCTTCATATAAACGTATTTCAATGCATCTGCTAACAAAATAGACCCAGACCAGATGGTTCTTATATAGGGTCTGCTCTGTTTGCTAATCAAATTTGATAGATCTGTTTCTACACTTTCTTAAATGGCTATAATGTTCCACCTTAATTATTTAGTTATAACTATTTTGTGCATGACTATTCAGTCGGTATTGAAATTTGGAACTAATATAGAACATGGAATGGGTTAAAGAAGCATTGTTCAAGAAATGGCTGCCGGTATGACCTGTAGAAAATAAGTTTTGAAGCTTACAGGGAAGACCTTGGTCAGATTACTCCGTGGGAAGTCCTGTGCTGTTTACATATATCCCTGTGCTGATTACATATATCCATGTGCTGTTTACATATATCCCTGTGCTGTTTACATATATCCCTGTGCTGTTTACATATACATGTATCCTTGTCAATGGGTGTTGTACAAAATTAGATTGTCATGAACAAGACTATAGTCTATTTATAGCACCTAGTACATGAATACTCTGTGTAATGTACTAGGTGCTATAAATAAACTATAGTCTTTTTTCGATCTAGTGTCAGTGAATCTAGACACTGATCACAGGGGGCTGTGGAAACTCCTCGAAGACCAATTGGGATTTGCATTGAATGCAATTTATGATCAATTTTCTTGATACGGCTCATACAGTGTGTATTCGATATCCGGAAGTTGTGTTGTTTTTTTTGCAATTTTTGAAGATAAAACAGCTGTGTCAATAGACTTCAAAATAACAAAACTAGTTTACATACCAGGTAAACCTTAAAGCACAACTATTGCAAAAAACATAACACCACAGGACATAATGAACAGTGATAAAAGTAGCATAAACTATTATTTTTTTGCTTAGTACAGTAGAACCTGTCTTAAGCGACCATCAAAAAGAGGTATGATTGTGGGTCTGTAAGGCAGGCGGTAGCTTAATGTAGGTAAAAAATAATACAGAAAGCTCCTACAGGATCTTTCTGCATTACTTTTGACCTGCATTATGCAATCACCTGCATTTTAAGACTCCTGTGTTCAATGAATGAATGACCGCTAAAACAGGCTCTACTGTGATGTTATCAACGTTATAATGATATACAGTGAAACCCCGCTAATGCGACCACTTAATAAACAGCCACTGATGTCGTTAAAGCAGGTGGTTGCCTAATGCAGGACGAAAGTTATGCAGAAAGCTCCTATAGGAGCTTTCTGCATAACGTTCGCCCTGCATTAAGCTACCACCTGCCTCTGCCACCCAGAATTATGTCCCTTTTTGGTGGTCGTATTAGCGGGGTTTTACTGTAATTATTATACTGCACATATCTGGTTGTAGAGTGTGTGCATCATTCAATTCCAGGATTGTTGACAATAGGCATATTTAGAAAATATAGGTAAATAAAACAGGAGTGTTTCTGGAGAGAATATATACTCGTGAGGTGTGGGGATGAAGCTGGAAACCTCGAATTGTCTAGTGAAACACGCTACAGCATCTTATAAAGGCCGGCTAGCACAGTTTAGGCTACACAAGTGTTTAATATAGGTGCAACAGGGATTTCTGTAAGAGAAAATATACATGACGGTTGTGGGGATCGAACGCGAAACCTCGAGATTCCTAGTCAAATACTCTACCGCATCGCCATAAAAGCCGGCTTGCACAGCACGGCTGTGCACATGTTGATACAAGTTATATACACCCCGTCAAGTTGAAATTCGTTCCGAATTACTATAGGTACGGAGACCAATCTGCAATGGCATGGGAACACAAACAGTCACGGTTGCGGCCAAAATGTAACCGGGGTTTCTCTGAGAGAAACAATACCGGTCGGATGTGGGGATCGAACTTGAGACTTCGCGATTCCTAGTCGAACACTCTAGATATCACATCTCTATAAAAGCCTATTTGCACAGCTAGGCTATCTAAGTGCTGATATAGGTAGACTATACACCGTGATTCTAATGGAGCCAGATCTGTATCCATGCTTATAAAACTTTTAGTTGAGTCTGAGTTCGTTCTCAAGTTTTTGATTGGTCAGATTTGAGCCTTTGGCTCAAATCTGACCAATCAAAAGCTTGAGAACTCAAATCTGACCAATCAAAAGCTTGAGAACGGACTCAGACTCAACTAAAAAGCTTTATAAGCATGGACCCTGAACTGTTACTTGGGTGGACGTGGCAATGTATGGAGTCTACAGGTCTTTGTCAGTGAATATTAAGGTGTTCAGTAGCCAATTATGACGGCTGACTTGTGAGCCGGTGCACTACATGTATCATGGAGAAGTTAAGTCCTCGCACTCAGGTTTGTTGGCGGGATTCCAAATAATGATTAACGACGGAAGGTAAAATACATCTTTCCGGTAACTGTGGTGTGCTCTGGGATTGGGAACTGAAGAACCATTCCACGTGCATAAAATAGCACCTGACACTGCGAGAACGTCGTGCAATCTTGGGCTTTTCTCCACCCCCAACCCTAACTTTATTAATTTCTTTTCCATCCGGCTTAAAGAATGACCCACAGGGTTCATCACCTGTTACAATGCCAAAAACACCACATTTCGTCACGATATTCACATACTGCAAGTAGTTCTGTGGTAATTCTTGCGCGCTCCTGCTTCTGGTGATCCGTCAACAAATGGGGATTCATCTAGCGCATATTGTCCTGAGTTTGAGCTTTTCCATTAAAATGATATACACTACTCCCGAACTAAGGCCACATATGTTGGCTAACTCTTCCACAGTATAGCGAGTACCCTCTATCTGCTTTGGTCATTTTGACAAAATGCCGTCAATGGACGCCCCGACCGAGGGTCATCTTAAATAGATTGTCTGCCATCTTTAAACCGAGCTGACCATCTGGTAACGGTAGGATATGAAGCCCTAAACTTTGTCTAAATCGACTTTAATGTCTTGGGCCGATCAATTGAGCAGCGATCGTATACTTTGACCTATATACTCGTTGTTCCTCTTTAGCCACCTTTGCAATGATGTCTGCTTTATGAAGCAATGCCTAAAACGCTGCATATTTTAAAGAGCTAAATTCTAAAATCCCCTCGCTTAGCACGTGCGAATTGAGCATATCCATGCGAATTACAGTCTGAGCTTTCAGTACATGTATATATCATAAAAATCGATATACTCTACAAAGAGTTACCGGTATACGCCCATTATCAGGAGTTTTAACCCTTTATTCCATAAATACGACTGTCAACGCCTTTGCAAACAGAGTAAACCCAGATCAGACGGTTTTGTTTATGGTATAATATAGATATGTTTCTACAGTTTCTGCTATTTGTTTGTGAAAAGTTCATGTGTCCATTTGCTATGTTCGAATCCCGGTCTGGGCATTTGGATTTTTCATGTGAGAAAGCCATTTATCTGGCTTGCGGTAGTCGGTGGTTCTACCTGGATGTTCTTCTTTATTTCATATAATCGCCTTTTCACACCTTTGCAAACAGAGTAGACCCAGATCAGAGTCGTCTGATCAGGATCTGCTCTGCTTGCTTATGGAATTAAAATAGATCTGACTCTTCAGTTTCTAACAACTGTACAACTGCCACTATAAGAAAACCGCTAATAAATATTCATGATATCATTATTTCTTAAATGAGAGTGCAACAGGAGAAAAGTGTTAAAAGGTTAAGAACAACAGAACCAAGACAATCAGCAGCAGCACCATCACCGCCATACCGCCCCACCTCTCCTCTATCTTTTTGCCACCAAAGACGAATCCATGTCCACCTTTCCAAACAATTTGGATCCAGGAGACACTGGGTAACCGGTCGTAACTCGTCGTCTCCCCTAGTTACATTTTTTTTTAACAGAAACTGACACATTGAGGCCTGAAACTGACGATAATCTTAGCGGGTGGAATGTTATGGTCAGGGACTAGCCAGAACACAGGGGGTCATTTCGTGGGTCTAGATGGTCTAAAAATTAAAAAAAAAATGATTTGGTCGATTTTGTGTTATATATAATATAACACTAAATCGACCCAATCAATTTCTTTGACTTTTTAGACCATCTGGTCCCACGAAATGCCCCCCACCCCCGTGAGCCAGAAGTTATTAAGAGGTTATTCTAATCTCACCGATCTGAACTAGAAATGGTACTGTCATATAAAAGCACTCTGCAACTGATACAGGATGTACAGTAAAACATGCTCCAAGCAGCCATTCATTTATTCCAATATTGAACACAAGAGTCTTAACAAAATGTGTTTGTGAAACACTATGTCCCCGATTTGATCTTTGACCTTGATGTATGACCTTGATCTTAGTAAGTCACCCTTAAAAATGTTTGCCTCCATAAGTTGCACATGCATGCCAAGATTGTATGTGCAATGGCTACAAAATTAACGACAACGTTAATTTAGGCCTCAAGCCACCAAACCAACGAACAGAAAGGGCAAAAAGAATATGCCCACACACTATGATCGAAGGGGGATGGGGGCGCCAAAAAGCAGATGGTTGCTTAATGCAGGGCAAAAGTAATACAGAAGGCTCATATAGGAGCTTTCTGCATTACGTTTAATCTTCATTAAGCTTCCATTTACCTTTCATATCATTTAATTAAACTTCTTTTCGATAGCAACTTAAGACATGTTCTACTATAATGTAATATAAAGATAATATTCCAAAAGGGAATCAATATAATACATAAATATTTGAATAGCTCTGATCTAATATTTTGTTACTTGCATTCAGCCATAAAACCAAGATAACAATCCAATTGTTCTCTTTTCTCTTTGACTGAATGCATCGAACAAAATGTAACGTGTATTTTGACATGATTTTCTTTGAAAAGCCCCTAGTGGTCGAAATATTAGATAAGAGCTATTCAAGTATTTATGTATTATATTAATTCCTTTTTGGAATATTACCTTCATTTGAATTTGTGCTCCTGTTGATTGTTCTCTTTGATTTTATGGCTGAATGCATGTAACAAAAATGTGACGTGTACTTTGACATGATTTTCTTTGAAAAGGCCCCTAGTGGTCGAAATATTAGATAAGAGCTATGTAAGTATTTATATAATACAACAAATATGAGTCAAGTCAGATAAAAGGACACGGAGACGTTACAAACAGCGCTAACTCAGACCAGCGGCAACATTGGCACCGCAGACATTTGTCTTACACTAAGCCCTGTCTCGAACATAATACATGTACATGTATATGCATTTAAAGAGATTGGCGGCGATGCTACTATGTATTAAATCTGAAGATATCAAGCGAATAGTTCTGAGTCGAAATAATTTTGTCATTGGCAAAAACAAGCTATACTGTATTTAGGAAGACATGCCATTTATAAACAAGTGACAGAAAGTTACTAAAGCTTGAAAACAAATGTGGTCCTAAAACTGAACGATGTACGCCAGATATCTCAAAATGTAAAACGTAATAAGTTTGATGACGTTTCGTAATTTTACTGATACTGTTTTCAGTGACAGCCATGGGCGAGCCAAAGGGCGATATTGACCGAGGGTGGGCGTGGGTTGTCATGTCGGCAACCTATCTAGGGATGATTATTTATTGCAATGCTATGTACATGGGAGGGGTTATCTACCTTGAACTACTGAAGAAATTTGATGGCGGAGAGGCGCGCACCTCCCTGGTTGGCGCTTTAAGTACTGGTCTACTGTGCTTTGCAGGTATGACTGAACAGGTTTAGGATGCATTTATATTGGATATTTCAATACGTTCCATGATTTAAAATAGTTTATCTTTATATTTAATGTTTAGATATTTGATTTGTGTTTAAATATATTTTTACGTAATGCATTTAGCCCAATATTTTTTGTGCAATCCCTTAGACATTTACTAGTGTGTACTCATCTAAATCTAACTATCATTTGAGGGATGTTTCTGTAAAAATGCCGGATTGGCCGATGTGAGAGTTGAAAAACTAAATTGCTAACATCAGAGGTATAGTTGATAGCTGGACCGGCAACGTTTGCATATAACACTGTCTTTAAGCATAAATGCGTTAACACTTTTCATGATCAGTACGTATTGACTGCCATTTGTAACTCGGCCTCTCATCAGGGTCTACACTGTTTGACATTCGTCCACCAGTTTCTCAATAGCTTGACTGAGTGAGGGAGTGAGTTGAGTTTTACAGCACTGCGACACTAAGTAGACAATATAGCGCCAATACTGAGTCGGAAGTCAGTGCAAAGTGCAGCAAATCAGAGATTGGGCAGAATTATTTTTTCAGCATGAGAATAGTTCAAATGCAGCTCCTGTTTTCAGCTCCATTTGCTGGTATTGTCATCAACAAGTTCAGTTGCAGAGTCGCTATAACGTCAGGTGGTATTTTAAGTACGATTGGACTCGCCGCAGGAGCGTTCGCACCCAACCTGACATTAATGATTCTCACCGCTGGTGTTCTTGCAGGTGAGTCAGTCAAATGATGGATGGATTGTTTCTAAACTTCATAGAACAAATCTTCGCAATTAGGACAATTTGTTGGTATGACCCCTGGCGTACAGACATATCCTAAAATGATATAACTTAGTCAGACATGGGTCCGAGGTTATAAAACGTCTGTGTCTGAGTCTAGGTTCATCTTCAAGCATCTGATTGGTCAAATGTTGTGCTTGCTCAATATCTGACCAGTAAGATGTTTGAGAATAGACTCCGACTCAATCAAGAAGTTTTATAACCTCTAGCACAGGTAGACCTAACATGGACAAAATTCATGAAATATGTTTAGACTATAACAGAATGTACCGGTATGCCATCGTTATTGTAACAGCCTAGCAACATTCCAGAATGAATCTGATTTTTGTATAACTCGTGTTTTGTTTCTATGATTTTAAATACTGTATATAGTAGTTAATATCGTATATCCATTGTATAATAACTTTTCTCTCTCGGCACATTTATCAGAACCTATGCATTTCAAAACAAAACTTCTTAACTACTTGTGTGGCGGCTGTAAAAGTGGCCCCGTGCTACATTCGCAGTGTTGTTATATTTTCTGGCCCTTCCGGATCATAAGTTTCGATGTTATTAGTTTTGAAAATTGAATACCGCTTAAGCCGGTGATAGGGGCATGAGTAGTGTACCGTTCATGAACAAACTCGATAAAACCGAGTCTTCCATTTTCTCTGTTTGCATTGATGCTTTTGTTTTCGAAAGATGTCCTACTTTCAGAACTTATTAGACAGGGGAAGACAACGAACGCAATGCAATGACTAACGTTGGTTGTGAACATTTTAGACAGGGGAAGGCAACGAACGCAATGCAATGACTAACGTTGGTGGTGAACATTTTAGACAGGGGAAGGCAACGAACGCAATGCAATGACTAACGTTGGTGGTGAACATTTTATTTCAGGGTTAAAAAGAATTTTGAAGGAACCGAAAGCTGAGGACAAACAAGCTATATTATGATACACTCGAGCACCAAGTGTAAAGCACCAAAAGTCATTAGCTACTGTCCTTTTATCAAAAGAACAAGAAATATTGACTATGGTATCTGTTCTAACACCCCTAATTTCCAGGGATAGGAAGGCATGGATCGAGATTTAAATCCTTTTAGCCATACTTATCATCGTTATGGTAAGTTTTCAGTAAACACTTTTGTAGAAGATGTATATTTTCATCTGAACTGTTTTCGAGATCGGTACGGTACATGAACATCAAAGGAATATACAGATGAACTTCGATTACTCGAACTCCAAGAGACTATACAAATTAGTTCGAAATAACGAATAGCGAGTCATCCGAGCTTAATAAAGGTCTAAAGTAATGCTTAAAACTCCTATAGGAGCTTTCAGCATTACTTTAGACTTGTATTAAGCTGTCACATGTGTTTCTAGATATATGTAGCAATGGCTTTTAGAGCAATTCTGTATTGTAAGTTTTGGAAGGACTGAACTTTTTGTTCGAGTTATCCCGAAGTTCGAGTTATCCGAGTTCGATATATCGAAGTTCAACTGTATATTCTTTTTAAACCCTTTCAGCTCCAAATTGTTGTCTGCAATCCAATTTCGTTTATAAGGAAATCAGATAAATAATGCAAATTCCAAAGGAATAAAGCACAGATAAAGAAATAGAGTTTAAGACAAAAAGTGAAGTCCCTTGAAAAGGCGGCGTCTGATCTGGGACTGCACTATTTGTCTTGGCCCATATTTGCGATATTGGCGGTGAAAGGGTTAAATGCATGTTTCATGATTTTATTAATTTAACTACATTTGTCTTGCAATTTCAGGTGTTGGATTCGGTGCTGGCATCAGCAAACACCAATTGAAGTGCTGGCATTTGATTTAAAATGGCAGTTTCTTGTGGTTTAAACATCAAACAACCAGCCCAGGTTATGTCTTCAATAAAATGACATAGAAATGACTTGCAATTTTATCTACATGAGAATTTTGCGTTTCAGTAATTTGTTTTTGTCGGTTTCAGGTATCGGCTATTCACTGTCATCAGCTGGCCTTATTTGCGCAGTCGGGTTTTATTTTCAAAAATGGCGGGCGGAGATGATTTCGGCTGCCTTCTTCGTTGTTGGTTTTGCTGTGTTTACTTCTGCACCCTTTGGGCTCTACATATTTCAAAGCCATGGATTTGCAGGTGGAATGCTAATCTTAGCTGGAATACAAGCTCATATGTGTGTTATTGGAATGTTATGTAAACCATCTGTACTTGAAAAAAGTATTCATACGCAACGAAAAGTAGTTCGTTCTGAAAAATCTGGATTTCGACTGGATCAATACCTGGATCTATCACTCATGAAAGATGCAGGGTTCATTTGTTTTTTATTCAGCACGAGCTCGTGGAATTTTGCTATGATTGTTGCGATTATACATTTACCGAATTACGTCTCAGTTCTCGGTGGGAGCACAACTGACATTAACCTTTTGATGACGTCATTCTCTATCGCAAATATCATTGGTCGATTGTTAGGGACGATTACACTGAACAGGTTAAGTTTGAAGAGCTTGCACGTGCATGTAGTGGTTGTTAGTTTCATGGGAATCATCACAACGACATTTCCTTACTATGCAAAACTGGTAGGCGGATCATATATATTTGCCATTCAACTTGGTCTATTTTGTGGTTGGCCAAACGGCATGATGACACCAATATCTGTGCAGTTTGTTGGCGTGTCTAAAATGTCAGAGGCATACGGATTGCTATATCTGTTCTGTGGATTTGGTGTAACACCAGGACCTGTCATTGTAGGTAAGTTGATAAACGAATATAAAGGTTGCATCCTATCCCTGTTTTTGTAAAAAGCCAAATGCTTAGGTTTGCAGATTAACAGACTGCATCGTATGCAGAGTGAACGTCTCTTAACCAATTCCCTCCTACTGGATCATTTTGACGCCTCTGTAAAAGTCAGTTTTTGAAACCATTGTGATAAATAGAGCATTTACTCCATAGGAGCAATGGTTTCACAACCACACAATTCTAAAAGTTTCCTTTTCTCTAGTAACTGCTCCTTTTCGGTCGATTTTTTCAAATGGGTTGGGTCTAAAAATAGCCTATGATGGAATGGGTTAAATAAATAACCACCTCCCCAACAATTTAGATCAAACCTCTTTGAATAAATCTACCGAAAAGGAACATTTACTAGAGAAAAGAAAATCTTAGAATTGTGTAGTTGTGAAACAATTAATGAAACAGTACAAACCCTGGTCAGAGGGCTCCTTTAAGAACCTCTGAGCTGGATTCACACTGATTGCAAATGACAGTGCATTCGTTACCCCACATTCAAAAGGTTAACACAAGTGACCGTCTAAAGCAGGGTTAAAGTCATACAGAAAGCTTCTCATTGAGTGGAATATGTTTATTTGTTTGTTTGTGTTGATTAACGTCCGTTTCTGTTCACTATGGACTAATTGAACGTCTCAGAGAGAGAGGAGAGAGGATACAGAGAAACCCTATTCTCTTATTATATGACTTTTCCCTGCATTAAGCAGCTATTTTGCTAAACAATCTCGAACCTTCACAACTAATATCTAAATGTTCTGTTAAGAGAGGATTTACTTAACACAAACATATCTTGGGGAAACGATGATTTTGCAAACAATGCAGACCAAAACATCTGGACTCACTTGTCTGTTGACTGGAAACCATTCATAATCAACATCAATTTTTATTGGAGCTTGTTTTAGTTACGTTCGTTCTGCATTAAACCACCACTTGCCATAAAAACTCAGTACTAAACTCCATTTAATGGCTACTGAAGTGGTATAGTGGTAGTAGGAATCGTAATTAAGACATACTCGCTGACCAACAATTATAATATCTTATCGTTTAACAAAGTCAGAATTTCAGAGCTTATTTTCTAAGTACACTTGCCAAAATGAGTCCAATATAACCTTCATTAAGATTGATACCTCTGCTGTGCTTCTTTCGCATATGACCTTAATAGAATATTTGGAGAAATCGTCTGAACTGAGTCTACTCTGTTTGCCTGTGTAACTCACGTGTCCTCAAGTTACATGTGCATGTATTGGTAAGGAATGGAAGATAGTGCTGAATAACGTTTTTATGTTTTATTCGTATACAATCTTTACTATTAAGGAAACTATTATAGAATCCCTGAAAACAAATATGCAGCAGGATATTTTAGATACATATATATACAGTAGGATCTGTCTTAAGCGACCATTGAAAAGAAGTTTAATTATGGGTCGGTAAGGCAGGTGGTAGCTTATTTCAGGTCACAAATATTGCAGAAAGCTCATATTGGAACTTTCTGCATTACTTTTGCCCTGCACTAAGCAATCACATGCTTTGTAAGGTTCCTGTGTCAAATCAATATAATGTCGCTTAAGACAGGTCCCACTGTATGTATATTCTAACCTTACATTCACCTCAGAAAACATATACTGGTGCACACTGGCATTTACTACATGAACTAGGGAAAAATGTTCTGGTATCATTTTAACATATACATATAAAATGAATATTACTTCATTTATACATAATTATTCTTGCTTATTAAAAATACAAACTTCCGCATATGAGAAAAATGCTCTTTTTGCTCGTCTCTCCATCACGTGCTGCTGGTGAGTTTAGTAGGAGAAATATTCTGTAAAAGGTAAATGGTGCAGCACATTCATTCAATTGTGAAAAGGTGGCAAGAATGTTTCAATTGTCAAGAATATTCAACACCACGAAAACACATGACAATTAAAAAACATGAGCATATCTTCCCGAAAATAGGTCTACATTAAATCCAGATAAAGTATCACGAAGTAAGTTTCAAGTGGCACAGGTGCCAATTCTGAATTAATTTTATTCGGTACAATTGACGAAAATATAAGCAGAATAGTGCATACACGCATCACAATCGGCAATTTGCCGGAATAGCCCCCACCGCTATTGCCGGAATATCTCGGAATGAGTATATACTTAAATACTAATGGAGGAAATGTCAAATGTATCCCGATTCATTCCGAAGTGACGGTTCTATTCCGGAATATTACCATAGTTCCACCTGTTTCATGAGTTACAAGCGAGGTTTTACGCATGCGTAAAATGACTGCGTAACATGCCTTTAAGCAGGATAGAAGAAAATGAGGGAGCAATATTGTTTAGTACTTTTAATTAACAGATACATTTGGAAAATATAACTGTAATGTATAAATTAGTAGCAGAAACGGGGTAATGTCTTAATGAGCCATGATGCATAATATCCGTGTATGACACCAACAATACACAGTACGTCACAGATCAATGTTATTCATTTGCTGAAACACACTGGCGTAGAAACCATTATCACATTAAGTGATGTTTACAAGTAAAATAATTTATGATAAATCACAAAGCGTATAGCAACATACGAAATTCACCACTAATTCCATCAAACACTTCACATAACTACTGCTAAATAGGCATACAAACTCCCATACTTACAGTCCACATGAAATTATTCGAATAGGTCGACTCAATACCCATTACCTTTGTCACTTATATTGTCCCCAAATTAAGAACCGGTTACATTTATATAAGATATACATTTAAGATTACATGCAAAATGGTGAAATATGCAAAACGGTCAACAAAACCACGAGTAATAAAAGGTATAAGCTAAATAACTTTATCAAAGCCAAAATGCAAACAGAGGACTTATATTTTTATGTACAAAGTGGTTTTAAAGCAAAAGCACGTAAACTAAGGGTGCTAAGAAAATATGAGACCAAAACAATATTTGGGCTCCCACCAAGGATCGAACCAACGAACTTACATTTCCTAATCCATAGCTAGAAACACGCGTGGCAGCTTAATGCAGGTCGGAAGTAATGCCTAAAGCTCAAAATGGCACTTTCAACATTTGTTTTTGACCTGCGTTAAGCTGCGAACTTGGGAAATTGTTTTGTTATTTCGAGGTAATTTGCATGGCCCCTTGAAGTTCAAGATATCGAAGTTCAACCGTATTTGCAAATGCGATCATTGTCGCAATTAGCAGAATAAGGGTAAAAATTTAAACAGTTATGATGAATTTCCCTCATTAATATTCATGAAATAAATTGTTAAATAACCCTTCACTCCATATAAACGCATTTATACGCCTTTGCAAACAGAGTAGACCAAGATCAGACGGTTCCTATAGGAACCGTCTGATCTTGGTCTACTCTGTTTGCAAACGATATAGATATGATTGTAGAGTTTCAGACATGGCAAAATATTATTGTGTTCACATGACAATATAAATACATGTATAATCTAATTAATATTCATGATGACATTACATGTATTTCTAACAAGAATATTCATGGAGTAAGGGGAATAAACATCAGACGAGACCATGAACAGACTGCTATCATAGCAGAATGAAGGTTGTACATTTTATACTTTGTCATGCGTATAATTCAGAACAACAGATAAACTTGCATACTCAAAAAACTAAAATCGCCATTTCTCCATCAAATCTTATGTTGTGACCACTCAGAAACCTGTGTTGTGACCACTCAAAACCCTGTGTTGTGACCACTCTTTAGAATCGTCTCGAAAGAGTGGGTCACAACATAAGGTTTGGTGGAGAAATAAAAAAGTTATTCTTGAAATGTTTAAACTTACGCATTTTGTCTTGACCTCTGTAAATGATAGAATGTCAATTTGTGTTATAGGTGCAGTGTATGGTGCTACTGGCTCCTACGAGAATAGCTTCCTTGTGGCAGGTAATTCTACAGAATTGTCAGACTCCTTTTCCTCGTTAATATTCAAGTAAGACTCGGCCTGTTTATGAATACTGGTCCCTACCCCGCTGTGAATGAAAGTAAAGTTGGACCCGGTGTAATTTTGACTACGTCATGCTGTTGAGAGATTATTGACCCAGTGCCAAACAACGTGGATCGAGATGCCGAGTAACTCGCCGAGTAACTCGGCGTCTCATCTGGATCCAACTTGTTTGCAAATACGAGTCAAGTCGCGGATAGCGAGATACGAGTTGATACTTTAATTCGTTTGTGAACTTGTAACATTAACCCCTACCCTGTTATATATTCATGTAAGAAATAATGACATCATTAATATTAATAACATTTGTTTTATATATAATTGCATATCAACACATGACATTTTGGCTCAGGCAGAAACTGTAGAGTCAGATCTATATTACACCATAAGCAAACAGAGCAGACCCTGATCAGACGGCTCCTATAGGAGCCGTCTGATCTGGGTCTACTCTGTTTGCAGATGTGTGCAAATGCGCTTACATGGGTTGGGCGGGGGGTTAAGCAATGTATTGTCATGGCAAACAGTAGAAAATCGAGTCTGTAGCTCACATTTATCGGCAAACAGCAGTCTCTGATCAGACAGCTCAAACTAGGGCTATCTGATCTGGACCTAATCTGTTTGCAAAGGCATGAACACAAGGATTGTCAACCTAAATATTCACGATGGAAAGGGTTAAATACTTTTGCTACAAAAACGCGTTTTACAAGCTCGTGCAGATTGAAACTTATATACACTGGGGGATAGTGAAAGCATGTAACTAAACCAATGACAGATCATGTAATGCGATTAATTGAAAAGGATAAATGTTCACCCAAAGACATATTAAATATATTCCCCCATACAATTATGACAATTTATCATTAAAATGTAATATTATTTCATTCAGCCACACGCAATTCATGTTTTGCATAGATTAACCCATTAAATCATAAATTTTTAACGCATTTGCACGGAGGGTAGACCCAGATTAGACGGCTTCTGTTGGATCTGTATGATACAGTAAAACCTCTCTATAACGGCCACTAAATTGAGTTAATTAGTTGGTATTTAGGGCAGGTGGCTGCTTAAAGCAAGGTCAAAGTAAAACAGAACGCTCCTATAGGAGCGTTCTGTTTTACTTTTACCTTGCTTTAAGCAGACACTTGCCTTTTACACAAACTACTTGATGTAATTTAGTGGCCGTTATAGACAGGTTTTACTGTACACATATTTCCCAGCATGGCTATAGGTTCTCCTGTAGATATTTTATTGAAAGGATGATCGATAGAGCGTAGACTGTGTCTTGGTTTTATTGTCAGCGTAGACTGTGCCTGGGATTTAATTGTCAACGTAGATGGTGTCTATTTTTGTGTCAGCTGATGCGTTTGACAGATATGTACATGTTTTCCTTATAAACCTTCCCTATCATAATAAAAACTATCCCATTGTTCCTAGTACCATTATAAACATTCAGTCAATATCTATTTACGGTGTCATTAAGTCTTACTTTATTAATGGAGTAAAGTGTAAAATGTCACCTAATATAGTTTATGACTCAAACGCTCGTCTCCTTGTTTAGCCCTTTACCTGGTGAATATTCATTAACCCTTCCCCTCATATAAACACCTTTTCATGCTTTTAACAAACAGAGAAGACCCAGATCAGACAGCTCCTGGAGGAGCTGTCTGATCAGAGTCTGCTCTGTTTGCTTATGGAGTTTTATAGATATAATTATAAAGTTTCCATCATGGCTAAAAATCCCTTTCCATGTTTCATTTTATTAATTCTATCCATGAATATTAATGAGGTGATAACATTTTAAATAAATGTTAAACGGGGAAAGGGTTAAGAAATAATTGATGAATTAATATACATTAGCCGAATTATTATTATTACATCATGAACAATGGAATGTTTTGCGCTATGTTAGAAACTGTAGGAATCCGTAGGAATTTCTTAACCCTTCTCTTGCTGATTTTTTAAAATACATTTCCCCGTCATTACCCATGCCCTGTTGTATAATTACATATATCTTCGCTGTGTACAAGTATTTCGCAGTGCAATCACTGCTGTGGAGTGCACTGGTTGCACACTCAACTTGTAAATAGTGCAGACCCTGATGAGACAGCTCCTGCAGGAGCTGTCTCATCTGGGTCTTCACTATTTATAGGTATGTATATTGACGTGAACAGCAAGTGAAGGGTTAAGAAACAGGGTAGAACCTAATCGGACTGCTCCTACCAGTTCCGTCTGGTCTGGGTCTTCTCTTTTTGCAAAATATTATTAATGTGAATATGTGGAATAAGGGGTTAGATGCTCAAGAAAAATGACTCAGAAAGCTCCCAAACGAGAGACTTATCTTGCATTTAGCTACCACCAGTCAAAAGACTCTTTTGAGTAGCTTCTGTAGAATGTTACGTGATGAATAGTTATTGTAAGACAAATGACTGTATTGGTGTTAACTAGACACTGGGTCTACTCTGTTTGCAACGGCATCAACATATGTTTCTACTAGCCAAAGAGTTTGTCTACGTAAAATCAGATTTAATGTTCACAAAAGTAAAACATTAAACTGAAACCTTTAAACACAGGAAACGCATATGCAGACATTTGCACACAGTGTAGACCTATATCAGAGGGATTTTAGACTAGCCCTCAGATCAGATCAGAGTGTGCACTGTTTTTCATTCAAAATCCTTTCGCAAATGTTACTGTTTCATTCTGTATGGACTCTACCAATAAACAATGGTTCTGTATGGACTCTATCAATAGACAATGGTTCTGTATGGATTCTACCAATAAACAATGGTTCTGTATGGACTCTATCAATAGACAATGGTTCTGTATGGACTCTACCAATAAACAATGGTTCTGTATGGACTCTACCAATAAACAATGGTTCTGTATGGACAATAAACAATGGTTCTGTATGGACTCTACCTATAAACAATGGCAGACTAGTCCACTCTGCAAACCACACACTAGTTTGCGATTAAATTCCTAGTCTGTTAAACCCATTCCCAATTAGGCTATTTTTAGACCTAACCTCTTTGAAAAAGTCTACCCAAAAGTAGCATTTACTAGAGAAAATAAAATATTTAGAATTGTGTAGTATTTAAACCATTCTGATAAAATAGAGCATTTGCTTCTATGGAGCAAATGCTCTATTTTTCAGAATGGTTTCAAAAAGTGACTATTACAGAGGCGCCAAAAGGCGTCAATATGCGGGAATGGGTTAATAAGGAATGGAGCTTCTTACATCTTGTACAATTTCAGTTGTTTTATGCAGAATAAAATGAATGCAGACAGCTTTAATGGAGCTTTCTACATTGCTTTCAGTCTGCACTGAGCTACCACTTGTAATTTGGAAAGCATATATTTCAGTATTTAATGGTTATTATACGGGGTTTAGTTGTTTTACTAGTCTCTCTGGGAAGTAATGGGCGTTAACTTACAATGGGGCGTTTATTGGGATAATGCAGTATTCTTTTCTTTCAGGCATTGTCCTTCTCGTCGGGGGAGGTTTTGGTTTGGCATCCCTGTGTCTTAGAAAACCGACGGACCATGAAAAATTAATGGAAATCAAGGTGGCAGAGGAAAATGAAATGCTTAATCTGAAATGTATAGATGATACTAAACAGATCAACAGTGAACAGTCAGAAGTAAACGATGTAAAACATGAGCTAAATACAGTCGAATGAATAAATATTGTGACAGCTTTAGTGGTTAGTTGTAATACTTTTAGAAGGAAGGATCATTGTAATTTCCATAACCCTTTCCTCCATAAATCCGCCTTTCTACGCCTTTGCAAACAGTGTATAGACCCAGACCGGACGCTTCATATAGGAACCGTCAGACCAAGGTCTGCTATGTTTGCTTACGACATACACGTAATATAGTTATGATCCTACAGCTTCTGCTACGTATAGCCACATTTCCCCGTGTCCATGTGTTATTATACCAATCAATCAATATTGATGACGTCATTATTTCTTACATGGAGTAAAAGGGTTAAGGAATGAACCCTATAAATACATGATCTAAAGTAATCTTTTTCCTTGCCGAAAACAAGTCACTTATTTCATTTGCAAACAGTGAAACCCCAGATGAATGGGATCCTAGAGGAGCTCCCTCAACAGGGTCTGCACTGTTTGTCGTGTTACATTTTTCTTTTTAAAATCCCTAAACAGCATGAGAATTTTGAATTGTTTTAATAATCCATTTGAAACTTAAGCGGTGAAAAAGGCAAAATAGTGGATCTAGACTTTAATGTACTCGAAATAAGGGGTCAAAAGTATTTCTATTCATTAAAAGTCTTTTTCCTTTTGTGAATATTTATCCATTCGCTGCCTTGGAAATATATATATTATCACAATTGAATATTCATGAAGTCCTGATTCGAAATTCTATCTATCTACCATAAGGTTATGATGCGAGCTACAAACGTAGATCTATACTATACATGCACACTTATACAGTATACAGAAAAACCTGTATACAGCGAATGTAGTATAATGAATATAATATTATCTACAGGAGCGGCGAGTGTGTGTGTGTGTGTGGGGGGGGGGGGGGGGGGGTAGATCTGCTTAACTATTTCCCTGTAGAATATTGTAAGAAACAGTGATGTAATGAATATTTATTAGCTGATTTTTAATAATGGTATACATGTATGTACACAGGAGTTTTGGTATCGGTAGAAATAAACTGAAGAGTTTATAACTTCAGAAACAAACGGAATAGAACCTGAGCAGACGGCTCCTAAAGGAGCCAGAAGATCTGGGTCTACTCTGTTTGCAAAGGCTTGTAAAAGCGCTAAAAGCGTTTATTTGAAGGAAAGGGTTAATGCAGGACGAAAATTCTAAGTGTGCATGTAGTTTACTGCATAGCGTTCGTCCTGCAAAATATTTGCACCTGTCTTGAAAACCTAAAGGTTGACTTATTTTGATTTGATCTTTGTAGACAGGTTTACAGTACATGCCGGGATGTTTATACTGATAGCGTGAAGTCGCAATGGCATTTAACAAATCTCATTTCAAATATACAGTATAGAACCTGTCTTAAGAGACCATCGACTTGTCTAATTTTGGGTCTGTAAGGCAGGTGGTGGCTTAATTCATGTCAAAAAGTAATACAGAAAGCTACTATATGCACATTCTGTATTACTTCCGAACTGCATTAAGCTATCAACTACCTTTTCATCGGACTCCTATGTTTAATAAATGAATGGCCGCTTAAGATAGGTTCTGTTGTATATTTGTTTCATTTTATGACTAAAATGTCAAATGTCAGCACTCTGTAAAGGTCTTGAAATTTACTCTCCTTGCGTCAAATAATATTGCCGTTTACTTAAATGTCAGAGCGGTTAACATCAATTTCTTCTCAAAACATTTATAGAGAGTCACACAGTTGATGCGTGTGGATATGCGTCCTACTCTGTGTAACTGAATCCAAACTGTATTCAAGGATACTCAGAGATTCGACCATTGCAAGAAGTAATGCGAGTCGATTTCCGGAGTAAGAGTTAATGGAAGCTAGATAAATGATTGATAAATATGTAACGTGCACTATCGGCAATCCCTGGCGGTCATCCATCCATCCAGCAGCCCCGCAGTCTGTTGCTTAACTTTGTAACATTTCCCACGGTAGGAGAGTTTATAGTGATTATATACCTAACAAATATATGATTAACGGTGTTACTACAAAACGGAAATAAGTTGCCCCCCCCCCCCCCCCCCCACACACACACACACGTCTGATTAGAATTATTTTAATGTATAACTATCAAACTCCTTCAAATACACATGTGTAGCCGGGTAGAGTTTATGGTGAATCAGTTGATAGGTTTTACTGTGTGGTACTGTGTTTGGTAGCTACAGGCCCTGGGGTCGAGTCCCTTTTTCACCACAGGTGCCCTTCGCAAGCTATGTCTCAACAAAAACAACAAGTCCATTACAAATACATTATTTGTTCAATCACATGTCAAGTATCTAAAACATACCAAAATATAGTTTTCTGACCTAACCAAAAACAAAACAATTGCGAACACCCCTACTCTATATAATAGAGCAGGGGTGTTCGCGATTTGTTTTGATTTTTTTTGTTCTGTCAGAAAACTATATTTTGGTAAGTTTTAGATACTTATGACATGTGATTTAAAACAAATAATGTATTTGTGATGGAGTTGTTGTTATTGTTGTTGAGACATAGCATGCGAAGGGCACCTATGTTTTTCACCATGTTACATTTGGCCCCCAACGTAAATAACCCATAAGGCGATTTATATGAGAAACAAGAAATATCTTTTAAAAAATATATTCAGCGGCATTCAAATATTGACATAATGTATAAAACAATAATTATATTAAATCTCTGCCATATTAATTGCAATGTTTGGAGATTCTGTTAGTACAGGGAACTAGATCTATGAAGGGTTGCTTGTTATTATACTAGCAGAGAGGCGTGCAATGGAAATGACCTGGATTAGAAGAAGCAATTTTGGAAAACTTTCAAGTTACTTTTAAGGAAATCACTATTAAAATGTACAATGTCAATTAAAACTATCTGAAGTTAGTTCTTCATTTTACCTATTAAAAATGTACAAAAAAGCGCGTATATTTATATTGCTATGAAGATAACAAATTGAATACACTTTAAAGCATATAGAATTTAGTTTTCGTTTATGCAGAGTCTATAATTACTTAAAGAACGGTATTTATCTAGCCTAGATCAACGCATTAATCGGCTTGTGTGCATCATCATTAGTGACAACATAACTAAGTCTACATGTATTTTTACAACAATATAATGTTAGCAACCTCAACCTACTTCCACCCAAAGCCCCAGGTGATAGAGCCGTAGCAACAGTCTTCAGTTAGTAGCTTTATATCACAAAGAGAGAACAACCAGAGGATTGGTGCTTTGGTCGGGGATAGTAATTAATACTATTAATGCGACTACTCTAATATACTAAACAACATTTCTTCTTTATTTCCTATGGCATTGCCTTTTGAATTATGGTGGTTTCGACAAACTACCTGTCCGTCAAAGTAGACTTGATGATCAAATGTGGTATTAAATTGATAGCAAAATGATACTAAAAGTTTGAATGTTTAACCCTTCGCTTGCTGAATTTTAAAATACATTTCTCCTTCTTTATCCATGCCCTGTTGTATAATTACATATATATCCACTGTGTGCAGTATTTCCCTGTGCAATGACTGCTGCGGAGTGCACTGGTTGCACAGTCAACTTGTAAATAGTACAGACCCTGATGAGACAGCTCCTTCAGGAGTCTTCACTATTTACAGGTTTGTATATTAACGCGAACAGCAAGCGAAGGGTTAATAGTGGTTTTGGCAAACTGGTAATAATGCTCAGCAATCATAACCATGAGGTGATAAGTACGATAATGGGTTAGGAACTGATATAAAGTATGGAACCAGTGTGTTGGTATTTTAATTTTTTTTATTTATTTATTAATAATAATTATATCAATTTTTATTTGTGAGAATGTATTATACTTATATTTTAATGGCTTCTGTATTCTTTGCGTAAGCAAATTTAATTAACACAAAGTTATAGATGTATTCTCGCGTCGGAAACATGCTACTCTCACCGACCTGACAACCGCCATTCCGCATGGCAGTCTAGTGCAAGTTATTGACGTGCAAGCGATTAGGTAATCACACCTATAACTTCGAAAGCAACTCCGAGTGGTCAGTTTGATAAGCATAGCCGGAAACGGCCGAAATGTCAGCTGCAAATGAATGACGCACTAGAGAGAGAGAGTGTGTGTTAGATCTAAACATTTCCCTTCTAGAATCGCTATTTTATGACAAATATCAGAAATTTGATTTTCAAAACATTGTTCCAATGCAAAGAATACTGCAGTGTCTGTAACGCTTTCATTTATACTATTATTAAAGAGATTTTATTTATGCATGTACCTTTTTAGTCTCAATTCAGTATATGATTTAGTAGTGATTTCAAATTCATGGATCTGTTTACATTTGTAATAAACAAATAGTTTACTACATTCAGACAAATAAATTTATAAAACTGTATTTGAAGATAATTAATACTGATCCTGTTGTTTATATTTTGTCTACATATTGTTTCTTACTACATTATACTCATATATATATATTTCATACTGTTGAAGTTTATTACTTCTTGTTACATTATTATCAGTTATTATTAACAACAATTGTTAAATGTTCACTACCATAACAATTTTGTTTGCCTATATTCTTTAAATCCCAATTTAATACAAGTTTCGCTTTCGAAATGTTTACTGGAATTCCAAGTACATCTATTTTAAGAACAGAACTTTCGACAGTCGACATTCTTCCATGCTAAACATCTGCGTAAATAATCATTTCTGTATTATATGCCGATTTGACTGAGCTCTGGGAAGTTTATAGAAACTGTCTGTATAACAGAATGCCTTACATTTGGTTAATATGGATCGATTACATCGATTTCAATTTGCGAGGCCTTAGTAGCTAATCATCATAAAACACGGTGTTTTGAAATAACTACTAGATCATTAGAATGACCCAGGAATATCGACACGTTATCAGACTGTGTATCTGGATTGTACATAGTTTGACCACGTGTAGAGGCATTATAAAAAGGCTGTATGCCAGTCAATGTATTAACTAATGAAAATACAATTTACTACAAAATACCAGTAGGTCATATGCAAATTACAATGCAATATAGTTTCTGATTGGTGGAAAACTAGAACAAAAGTGAAAAAAGACAGCTAGCCGCTGAAAAAAATGTGATAATAAGAAACTCGATGAGTGTTCTTTGAGTAAGAATTCAAGACGAATTCTTATGTAGAGGGGATATGTAGCCGGGTAGAGAGTGTTACATGGTGAATCAGTTGATAGGTTTTACTGTGTGGCTTGGTAGCTCAGTCGGTAGAGTGTTAGCATGGTAAGTCCGAGGCCCTGGGTTCGAGTCTAGTCGTGTCACAACGTTTTCACCATGTTACACTAAAGTCTTATTGGCCGAATTTGGAGTCATTAAACTAAGAACTGTTGATGTGGGACCATTTTAATTGGTCACTTAATATTGGACGGCCGTGTGCCGCGTGTAGTGATCCTTACGAAAATAACATTTTTATTCACTTTTATAGCCACTCTTTGATGCGAGTTGAAAGTCCCCATCATTTACTGCGAGATTATTTTTTATTTTAATGTGTGATAAAAAATTCCAACTAGTATTTAATTTTATTTCATTTATTTACTGCATTGTAATATATTTTTCCCCAGCGGTTGCACATATTTTCGATAGAATGACCATTCCAAAATGACCATGATTTACTGCAGACTACACTCCAGATTTACACCCCAGAAAAATGCAGCTGCAATATTTTTCACTGTGTTCACTTAGACTCACAAATGCCCAAGAACTGTTCCATGTTTGATGTGTTGTTAACATTATGTAGGTCATGTGTAGGTCATTTGCTGTCTAGCATTATGTACTCCAAATATCTTCTGCACTCTGAGCAATTAACCCTTTCAGTGCCAGAAATGTTCTCTGCTAGACATAGTTTCGTCTGCTTCAAGTTTTAGAATGGACGTTTGTTCAATGTCTTTTTAAAAAGATAAACAGCGTGTCAAACAGTTTGGATCCTGGTAAGACGCCGAGTTCCTCGGTGTCTCATCTGGATCAAAACTGTTGTGCACATGATATTACAGACCCGTCTTCATTATAAACACTTATTAATGTCTGAAAATAATGACGTCTGCTGCATATTTTCCCTTCCATATCTATTAAAAAATAAATGTCAGGAGTTAGAAAGAACAGTTTGGACCCTGAATAGTTGTCAAGTTACTCGGCGTCGCATCTGGACCCAGACTGTTTCCAAAGGTTGTTATAAATGCTAAAAACTAAAGCAAATAAAGCTAATACATAATAATACTTCATAACTGAAAAGTGGAATGCTCTCTGCAGCTACGTTTACATCCGGTCAGGGCAAATGGCGACCAGAAAGTCCAGCACGAGAGGCGCAACGAAGGGCACAGTAAAATGCATCTTTTGTGATAAAGTATTAGATCCCAAAATACTGTCTGTTGAGTGTGACAATTGCGATAAATGGGTCACTGTCTCAGCTGCTCCAGAATTCCAAAACTACTTTACCTCGAATTGTCATTTTAATGTGAGGCGGATCTGATGGAATGTCTGTGCTCCGTCTGTAAATAAACTAAGTCGAACTTAAAATAAATTAGCAATTCGATATTGGAACTTAAACATAGCAGTGAGGCAAGACTTGATAAAGTAGAAAATAGAATAGACACACTTGGATCTACTATGAAAGAGACAGTCCATTCTGAAAAGGAAACGGCTCGAGAATAATTTAAACAGGATCTAACAACTAGTGTGGATGATATACCGTAGTCGAGCAAAGATTGAGAGAAATCGACCAGCGTGAATCGAGATGGGTGAATAGTATGGTTTTCAAACTACAAATGGCGCTAGCATAAGAAAGAAAGGAACATGACACAAACATATTGTCTAACTTATTTAAGGCCTTTGTCCCGACAAAGGTGAATTAAAGATTAAACTGCCCAGTGGTGAGCGGAATGCATGTCCACCGCTGAAAGTTGTTTTATTGGATAAAGTGCAGCGCAGACAATTTTTTGCTGAAATATAGGGGTATTGCAAAGCTGTAGGACGATGCTCTAAAAGAAATAATAGTGACACGGGATCTAACTCTCGAGCAAAGAAACCAACAAAAGGCGCGCAACGAAGCGAGAGCATATGAGACTGAGGATGGTGAGGATTCCTCGCACTCCTTTCAGGAGAACTATTGTACATAAAGCCATTTTTAGAAACCTAAATAGAGAAGAAGTGAACAATTCGTTTTTAAAAGTAATGCATGCAAACTTGGATATAAAGCGGAATCCACAACAAAACGAACGAGCTTAGTACATGTATATTAATAAGTTAAAAGGACCCTGATACAATAGTCTTAAACGAGATACTGCCGAAGGAAAACAGAGACAAGAAGCGTGTTAGTCAGCAAGTAAACTATCTATTAAAGATTATGATTACACAAGATCTTTACTGGAAGGTAGAGGGGTTATTATATACTATAAGGAAGCTTTATATGTACAAAGCGTTGATATATTGAACAATACAAACTTTGCAGAATCTATCTGGATCCGTGTTAATCTATTAGGATCTGATAACCTACTGATAGGGAACATTTATCGAAGCCAAACTTCTTCAGAGATTAACAATTTTGAATTGAACACTTATCTTAGAAACTTTTGGAGTTGAAAGATTCTCACTTACTTATCCTCGGGGAGTTTAACTATAGGAGTCTAGACTGGGAGCTGCAACAATCAAATAGCATAATAAATTATTCATCATTAACATTCATGGAAATTGTGAAAGTCTTGTTCCTATTTCAACATATGGGGGAAAATACCAGTCACAAGGGTGTGTGTGGTTGGGGGTGGGGGTGGGGGTGGGGGCAGACACCATCGCGGTTGGATCTTATATTTACCAATGAGCTTGAAATGATTACCGATCCCTTCTATTTACCGCTCATTGGTGCTAGTGGCCATTCTTGCCTGATATTTAACTTTACTTGTTATTCCGGACAGAAAGCTCAAAACATACAGAGACCGAAATTTAAAAAGGGAAACTATCATGTGATTAGGGAGGTTCTCAACGCCATAGACTGGGACTCTATCAGGAGCAACAATGTTGAGGTATATTGGAATAGTTTTTATAATACTGTTTCTAGGGTAATTGATGATCTGATTCCCATGAGCAATCCTAGCAACAAAGCTAAGAAGAAACCATGGTTAAATTTGTCTATATCTACACAAGTGGTTACTGGAATGTGGAGAAAATCGCATGTAACGCCACTTTTTAAGAAAGGAGACAATACAAGAGTTCCAATTATCGGCCCGTGAGTTTAACCGTGATTATCTACAAACTATTAGAAACATTTGTTAAGGACAAAATCATGTCACATAATGAGCAAACTAACTTTTTCTCTGAACACCAGCATGGCTTCAGGCCGATACATTCTTGTGTTATACTATTAATTGAAGTGGTAGAAAACATGGACTGAAATACTGGAGCAGGGTGGCAGTTTACCTAGAGTTCGCAAAGGTGATCGATACTGTTCCCCAGAAGCGCCTTCTTCAGAAACTGCCAGCATATGGCATTAGAGGAAACGGTCTTACATGTAGCTGGATTAAATCATTTCTAAGTAATCGTCAACAACAAGTGAAAATCGGTTCATCATGTTCAGACTGGACACCGGTAAAGATCGGAATCCCTCAAAGCAGCGTTCTAGGACCAACACTTTTCTCAGGCGCGGATTTAGAGGGGCGGAGCCGGCGTACACCCCCTCCCCCCCCCCCCCCCCGAAATTACCAAAACAAACTTTTTTACTGATGTTTTAGATCTAGATTTACTAAAAATCAATAAAACAATAATTTAATCTGAGTTTTAGTTTAATTCCCTCACCCAATTAAACTCTTTTTCAACATGTATAACAAACACACTATTTAGTTATGTCATCAAATACAAACATCTACGCCCCCCCCCCCCCCCCTTCCAAAAAGAATTCTACGCGTGCATGAACATTGACATTGTCATATCACATTTTAAGGCATTAGTTCGTCCTCACTTGGAATATGCTAGTGTAATTTGGTCACCAAAATATAAAAAAGACACAATCTATCTATTGAAAACGTACAACGTAGAGCCACGAAAATGGTAACGGGATTGAAAGATAAAACTTATGAAGATGATCTCAGGATGCTGGGTCTGCCAACCCCCGTCCATCGTCGTCAACGTGCAGACATGATCCAGTTATTTAAAAATTCTCCACAAGTATGAAGCTATGAACCTAGACAATATCGTGGTTAACTCTGATTCTAATCGAGGGCATAGCTTAAAACTTCATATACAGTATACACAGACAGCCTTTGGACAGAGCCGTTTCTCGTTCAGATGTGTAAAAATATGGAACAGTTTATCTCCTGGTACTGTTGCTTCATTAAGTGTTAATGCATTCAAATCTGAACTAAACAGTGATTGAAAACACAAGGACGACCAATTCTCATATCAGTACAGTAGTTAGTAAGTGTGGTCATGTGCGCATGCAAAGGACACAACTTTTAACCACAATGATTACGACCTTGGGTCAAGACGAGTATCTGCTCAACAGAATGTATCCGGGTAGAGATTGTGGTGAACTAAGTTGGTAGGCTTTACTGTGTGGATTTGTAGCTCAGTCGGTAGAGTGTTGGCATGGTAAGCCAGATGCCCTGGGTTCGAGTTCCATTCGAGTCACAACTTTTTCCACCATGTTACATTTGGCACCCTGCGTAAATAACCCACAGGGTGATTTATATGAAGATTATATGAAGATAATTTGTAATAATAAGAAACTCGTAGGGTGTTCTTTGAGTAAGAATTCGGGACGTGTGTGTAGTCGGGTACAGATTGTGGTGAAATAAGTCTGTAGGCTTTAGGCCTACTTTATGACTGGCTCAGTCGGTAGAGTGCTGGCATGGTAAGCCAGAGGTCCTCCATGGGTTCGAGTCCCAGTCGAGTCACAGCTTTTTCACCATGTTACAAGAAGACCACCTGGATCAAGGTAAATCAAGGTTAAAAAAGCAGCTGGGATAAAATTCATACCTGTTTAGAGTAACAGTTGCTTATATTTCAGAAACAAGGTGATCGCCGTCCTTGCATAATCAAAATGCTCTCTGTTTTATCTCCTATCCTGCTTAAAACATGTTTTACGCAGCTATGTTACGCTTGCGTAAAACCTCGCTTGTAAAAGAGACATGTATGTGTATGTCTCTGCTTGTAATAATATTTTATGGAAAAATATAAGAGAGACATATAAAAATTATGCATGTAGGCCCATATGTCTCTCAAAATAACATGGTCAAAGGGAAGTAACTGTTGTGGGACTGTCGGCCTATGTCACATGGGCAGTTCGATTCTTGGGGCGGTACATTTTTACGACAATTAAATCGGTGTAAAAAGTATTTTTACCAAGTACGTCATTCAGTGTATCTACATATATAATTACAGTATCAAATATCATGGACCATTCCTACCTTTTTAAAGTGTTTACATGTAGAAATGTTTGATATAAATCTAACTGATTTTACGACTAACGTAAACTGTCAAAGATGGCGCTGCCCATTCGTAAATGTGTTCTGTTGAGATGTCATCGGTATTTTGTTTTGTTTTCAAGAAAATGCACCAATGCTAGAAGTGACAATGTGCGTGTTAGATTTGCACCAAGTCCTACTGGGAGTATTCATCTTGGCGGACTTCGAACAGCTCTCTACAATTATCTTTTTGCTAAATCGAAGGGTGGAATTTTCATTCTTCGGATAGAAGACACAGATAAGGTAATACTAGTTGTTAGTCACGGTTTACGGAGATTTCGCCTAGAATATGTCTAATTGTAGGCGAAATCGTCAATGGGCGAAATCTCCAGCACACGCTAGATAGTCACTAATACATAGTTACTGGTCTTTTCTAATATTTACATTTACTGAAATGTGCTCCAGTTTAAGAATAGAAAAAAAGTTTTCATAAACCCCTCCACCTCTGTCCTATTTCAGGTAAAGAAACAAATGGTAATACATTTCGTTCTATTTGCATTTGCCAAAATATTGAGTATTCAATACAGCATGTGTCTATTCTATTCTAGGCTGCCATACATGTATACCAGTTGCACCAAGTCCGCCATCAGCCTGAATATTCTATTTTACACTTTTGTTTTATTTACTGAGTATTTTTAGATTGTCTGTTTCGAAGAAAAGTCGAGCTATTGTGATCACTAGATCGTTGTCGTCGGCGTGCAAAAACTTTAATGTAGCTCATTATTCGAAAAGTATAAGAGGTATCAACATGAAACTTCATAGGTTAGTAGATCTCATTGAGGGGAAGGCCCCTACTGTCCATTTCAATTTACTTTGTCACTGAATTTGAATCGAGGTTTTTATTTTATTTCGAGTTAGACTGACCTTAATCTACTTCATTTGATCCCATCGTTTTTCAGGAACTCCCATGCTAAATATCCCTGATTGCCATGCAGTAACAAGGGAGAAAATACCGAAAATGCATTTTCTACATGCTAATTCGATCAGCTGTTTCTTTGCAAATGGCCGCCGTATGTATGGATAGTGGAACGTATCATTTTTCAACAGGGGTGAATTGCATAATGATGCGAAATAGATGACGTAATTTTGTGTATGACGTCAACTTTTAAAAGCTACAATTACCCTCAGCAAAAATCGAATGTTCTACTCGACATCAATCGTCCGCCATTTGCAATTTGAAATGAACATGTTTACAATGGGAAAACATTGTTTTTATGGCTGAAATCTTTATTTAAAGATGAATTCAAGGGAAACTAGGGCACAGAGTTCCTGAAAATCGATGACACGAGTGGTTTAAATATGATCTCAATCCGGTAAGAAATGAAAAAAAATCTCGATTCAAATTCAGTGACAAAGTAAATTGAAATGGACAGTACATAAGAACCATAACTCCTGATTTCAAAATTTTGGAGTTATGGTCCTTTGTCTTTTTCAAAAAATTTTAATTTAGCTGGACAAGTATCAAATCAGACGAGCGTTGGCGGCGCACGCAGCTGTTTTTTTTTTTTTTTTTTTTTTATTATCGATTTATATTAATTGCCTCTGCTCTCTAAAGTCTAATTTTAGTTTAACTTTAGCAGCAGCCTGGTCTAGTCTCATCAATGAGCTGTAAGACAGCATGCTAATATTGTGATTATTGCCGTCTTACTCTGGTTGGGGGGAGGGGGGAGATATTGTCCCAAACCAAAAGTAGCTTGATATCACTATTTAGATTACACAAATGTGAACTACAGCCTGGTCAGGGTCTGGCTTAATCTCATCAATGAGCTATTAAGATGTATAAGATGAATAATATCTGTTAATGATGGCTTGCTTATTTTGTGATGGTTGCTGTCCAACAAAGTCTGAAGGGGCTGTATTCTAAAATTAATTTGTCAGTCCATCCAACTGTCCTTAGATGAGATTTTTTATAAGTTTATCCCTTTCCTCCATAAATAAGCCCTTCTATGCCTTTGCAAACAGAGTAGACCCAGATCAGATGACTCCTATAGGAGCAGTCTGATCTGGGTCAGCTCTGTTTGCTTATGGAATAATATAGTTCTGATTCTGCAGTGTCTGCCATGGCGGAAAATTCCTCTGCTTATGTACTACAGTAACAATTAATCTATTCAATATTCATGATGTCATTATTTATTACATGAATATTCATGGACGAAAGAGTTAACTTTTAAAAATATAATAGTGATCATTACTTGTGCATTTTATTATGAGAGACCATAGGATAGCAGGACCATATGAGTTTTGCTTCTTTTTTTTTTGGTCCGATTATCAATTTTAACTGATGATTGACTGAAAAAGTATTTTTGATCTACTATCAATAGCAATTTTGCCATATGGATTATTGACTGAACAATTTGTAAAGCAATATCAGTAACTTTCGTAGGCATTTTAATGGGAATCTAGCGGTCTAAATTCTAGTACCTGTATAATCATGGTAAGGTCACTTTGTCTCTACCGAACAAACTGTATGTTGTGACGATTCATTTGAATTGTCTCTGTTACATTATGGCCAGTCTAGCAGCCATGCTTTCAGATTACTCCCTCCAAAATGCATGCATGCTGGTCGCACGGCCTGGGAGATAAGGCACTTGAGCTTAGCACATGGTAGAGTCAAGACATGTAAATAAACCATACAGTAGATAGAGCACTTGGATTTCCTTGTCGTTCTTATAGACCCCAAATAATATAACAGTCTCTTTGAGAAAGTTCTAATGAATGGTCACAGCATACAGTTTGGTTGGTACTAATTAAAGCTTAAGCATTAAGCCATTTTAAATATACATGTATCTCATATCTTGAGTTGTGTTTAAAGTAATCGGTATTATCAATCATCAATCTGTTGCAACAAACCTATGATGGAAAGTAAAAATTGGTCCGATTCCCATCACTAGTTTCATGTATTATAAAGATGGCACATAATTTACCTACATACATAAATGTTTAGTTCTTATTTGTAATGCATCTGTCATTGACTTCTCTATTTAGACTCGGGCAGTGCCAGGAGCCATGAAGGAACTAATAGCTGCTTTACAATGGGCCGGCCTTGATCCAGATGAAGGTAAGAAACTGATAAATGAGCTGCTTAACCCTTAAAGTACAGAAATTGAATAAATATAAGACCACTGCAAACAGTGCAGACCCAGTGGGGAGACCTCTGATCAGGGTCTGCACATTTTTCGTCATAAAAATCATTCTCTATAATGCTAAATCTGATACAGAGTTTATTTAATCCTTTACTCCATACATACGCCTTTCTACGGATTTGCAAACAGATAGGGGCCGTCTGAACAGGGTCTGCTCTGTTTGCTTATGATATTATATAGATATGATTCTACAGTTTCTGCAATGGCCAAAAGTTCCTGTGTCAATGTGCTAATAAAACAAATGAATCTCATTAAATTTAATATTCATGACATCGTTATTTCCTACCTGAATATTCATGGAGGAAAGGGAGGAGGCAGTTTATTTAGCTGGTTAAGGGTTAATGAAAAAAATGTGCCATACATGTACATGTTTGATGAATTTTGTAAACAGTATACAACCAGACTATGTAGTCAGTCAGTAATGTCTGATCGAGAGTACACTGTTTGTCATGTATGATAAGAAAATACTGCCTACGATGTTCTCCCCAATAAACACCCTCACTCTAATAAATGCCCCCTTATTTCTGCTGAGGACGGGAGAGGGGGATTGGGAGGGACTAACTAACGATGAATTAAACAGCTTAAAACTTTATATGATCCATTAACTAAAGAAATAGCTTAATGCAGACTGATGGTAATACAGAAAGCTCATTTTTATGCCCCCACAAAGTGGTGGCATATAGGGTTGCTCTTGTCTGTCTGTACGTCCGTATGCACATCTAGAATTTGTCCAGACTCTTTCTTGGAAAGTATTTGTCCAATCCAAACAAAACTTTACACACATGTTTGTGGCCATTATATCTTGGTCAAGTTTGATAGCCATGTAAATCCCTTCAGTTGGTTAGGAGTTGCAGCCCTTTATTTGCAAAAATGTCTTTAAAAATATCTTGTCCGGACTCTTTCTTGGAAAGTATTTGTCCAATCCACACCAAACTTTACACACATGTTTGTGGCCATTGTATCTTGGTCAAGTTTGATAGCCATGTAAATCACTTCAGACATTTGGAATTGCAGCCCTTTATTTGCAAAAACGGCATAAATCGCTTCAGTCATGCATACATGATTATGGCCCTTACTTTCTGTGACAAAAAAAATCTGAAGTGGGGGCATCAGTGTCCTATGGACACATTTCTATTTTTACATGAATTGAGCTACCACCTGCCTTACAGACCCATAATTAGATCTCTTAAGACAGGTTTTACTGTACTATGTACTAGTTTTGGGGGACAAACCCATTTAACAAAATATTTTCAGGTCCTGGTTTTGGTGGAGCGGTTGGCCCATATATTCAAGTAAGTATTTATACTGTAACTATTCTCATCTTCAACATTTGGGCTAGTAATCATTACTTTCTAAAATTGTAATTTTGGAAAAACAATTCTGCTGTTTTTTGTTAGCTCGTCTGTTTCGAAGAAATCACGAGCTATTGTTATAACTATGGCGTCCACTTTGTCCTCGTTGTCGTCCGAAATCTTAACATAACTTCAATTTTTTATTTACAACCTTCATTTTTGGTATGCATGTTCACCTTGACAAGGCCTATCCACACATACCAAAATGATAACAGACGACATTCGAACCCGCTTGCAGTGCTCTTGTTGAGCCTTCTTGTTACCTTGACATAGCTCCCGCTGTTGAAGTCGCTGTGTATACATTGTGTGTGTTTGCGTGAGTGTATTAAAAGGCCTGTCTGTCTGGGTCCATGCTTATAAAGCTTTTTAGTTGAGTCTGAGTTCTTTCTCAAGCTTTTGTTTGGTCAGATTTGAGTTCTCAAGCTTTTGATTGGTCAGATTTGAGCCAAAGGCTCAAATCTGACCAATCAAAAACGTGAGAATGAACTCAGACTCAACTAAAAGTTTTATAAGCGTGGATCCTGATTTAGTCTGTGCCATATCTTTTTAGTGAGTGGATGGATTTTAACATAATATTCTACTGTTCTTAATTATAGGTAGTCATTGTGTAACATACAAGATTCATAACTCTAGATTCACTATTTTCTTTAATTATCTCCTTTTTCCGATTTTGTTCTTGTATAGACTATGCACAAGGTACATTACCTTAAAACCTTTCCCACATATTGACACCTTTTGACACCTCTGTAGAAGCCACTTTTTGAAACAATCGTGATGAATAGAGTATTTTCTCCATAGGAGCAAATGCTCTATTTATCACAATGGTTTTAAAACTACACAATTCTAAACATTTCCATTTTTCTAGTTAATGCTCCTTTTCTGTAGATTTATTCAAAGAGGAAAGTCTAAAATGGCCTATGAGGGAATGGGTCAATAGGCTTGAAAGGATGTTAAGTTTGGTGTGTGTTAGATCAGCTGTCTAATTGGTTAGAACTAGTAACTAGGGCACAGAGGCTCTAATGTCAATGTTCTCTGTATTTTTCAGTCTGAGAGAAAAGACTTATACACAGACTATGGAAACCGACTATTGCAGGTATTTATTGTAACAAAGAGTCTGTTTGTATTTACATTGGTGTCTGATCATGACTGATGAGAGTCTGCTCTGTTTGCTTACATGCCTTTCTAGCTTTAAAAGGACCCATTTCCAATGCAAATAGGTAATGTTTTTCCCAATAGCGACCAAATTTTGATTAAAATGCTAACAAAATACAAAATTAGCTTAAATTGGGACCAAAACTGCTTTCCAAGTCATTGAGTTTGTGTGTACACTGTTTGCTAATGAAATACTACTGTTTCTTCCATGGCCAAAACTCCATGTATTGATATGTCATTGTAAACTTGAAGCTAATCAGTATTAATAATGCCATTATTTTTTACTTGAATATTCATTGAACAAAGGGTTTAGATTTTAGACTAAATACCTTTTGTTTCTTGATTGTTTTTATAGGCACAGTAAAGAACTTAACCCTTTCCCTCATATAAACATGTTTTAACGCATTTGCAAACAGAGTAGACCCAGATCAGATGGCTCCTAGAGGAGCCGTCTGATCAGGGTCTGCTCTGTTTGCTTGTGAAATTTGATAGATCTGTTTCGTTGCTTCCTAAAATGCCTACAATGTTCTACCTTCCACATTTCTTTACAACTATTTTATCAATGAATATTCAGTAGGTATTGACTTTTGGAATAAACATAGAACAGGGAAAGGGTTAACCCCCTTACTCTATGAAAACTATTTTAAGAAATTATGTTTGCATGAATATGGATTGCCTATTAAATATTTATAATGGCATATGAACAAGAAACGTTTTGACCTTGGTGAAAACTGCAGAATCAGGTATAATTCCATAAGCAAACATAACAGAACTATTCAGAAGACTCCTACAGGGAGTGCCTGATCTGAGTCTACTTTGTTTGCAAAGGCATCAAAAAGTTAACCCTTCGCTTGCTATTCGTGTCAATATACCTACCTGTAAATAGTGA